>PVHP010000760.1:0-128674 GCA_004024765.1 Zapus hudsonius
TTATTAAATTTTTCCATGCTCTGCAATTCACAGAGATGGAATGCAGCAATGCCGAGAGCATGCAGTTATGGGAGGCATTCCAGAGTCATTCCAGTTATCACATTATGTGACTGTCCATGGTTTTATTTTTAGTATCGAGGCTTCTTGCTCAAGTCTTCCTTCAGCTTTATATCTTCTTAGGAACTTTTACCCCATCTTTGGAACAACTATTCTGTTCTGAGATCCTTGATGAAAACTTCTATGGAAAGAAACTGAACTGCCCTTGAGCCAACAGCTTTGACTGCGGTTTTACTTTTGATCTCTAACTTGTATTCAAATGTTTCATTTCCTAAGCGTAGGCTTCATATGTGGATATAAAGTTATTTATCATAACAATGGTGACTGAAAATGAACCTTAAAAAATCAATGATATAGTTTATTTCTGGAGAATCGTGACTCAAAAATCTGTTTAACAAATAAAAAATACTCAAATATCTAAAAGTTCACAATCAAACTTCTTGACATAATGAAAACAAAAGACAATAAAAAGCTAGATTTCTTTACTTTAACATAGATGTCAAAGCCAAAATACTACATACGTAAAGATAGGAGAATAAAACTCTAAAATTCTTTGGGAAAGTAATTTAGAGGAGTTAAGTGCTTCCACAGTAAAAGCCTACTCACAATGTTTTGCCAATAGCTATTATAGCCAGTGAGTGCAATACTGGCCAGAACATGATATTTATATTTTTTCTTATAACATATTACAGATTAGTAATCTTTCTAACACTGTTGTGATTTACTAAAAGATCATTCATATTGCCTGCAGATATTAATTTAGCAAACTACTAGTTAACCACACAATTTAATGAAATCCTACAATTGAATGGAAACTATATGGTTCCCATGTGAGTCTTTAGAAAGCATGGAACACGATCAAACACAAGTCCATCTTATAGGTACAGCAATTGCTTAGTAATGAACCTACAGAGCCGTAATGCACAAAAAAATGACCCTGGCGGTAATACTGATGATGTGTTTAATGACTTTTGCTGAGAGGCTTTTAGAGAAGATAAACACACTGGGAAATGTGTTTTAAAATGTACCAAAGAGACATTTTGGTTTACTGAACACAGAAGTTAATTTTATAGGATTTTTGAAATCAATGTTTTTACAGACAAAGTGAACCGTTATGACAAGCCCTTCCACAGACTAGGACTTCCAAAGGGACAGTGTTTATTGCTAATAGATTTTAATTGCATGCAGTTTGAAACCATTACATAGAGGTTGCCTAACCAAAAAACGTTGACACAGAGGTCTTTTAACACTTCTTTAATGTTGATAGAAAGTGTCATTATCATCCAGCAATCATTGCCAGTGTCTTGATGTCTAAACTAAAAGAGAAGAAATTAATGAGTTTGGATTTAAGCTTGCAACTAGAGTGAGAAGATATAATTAAGGAAGATAATTCCTAAAATTTAAATAATACACTAAGTGAAAACCCACAATGTTATATTCTTATTGCACCCACATAAGTGACTCTGCATATTGCTCAATCGAATTAAATGCCCCGCTTTGTCGTTTTACCCAATATTTATACCTTTAGTAATTCACTTAAATGGACATAATGATTCCTTTTTACTCTGTGCTTATAGAATAAGATAAATTAATATGATTAGTATGACATTAATTCATGTTTGAAATGGAAATTCTAGTTCAAAGAGAAGCCTAAGCACATGTTCCTATCTGTGTTCTGCAAAAATACATTTATAATAAATAGTTAATAAGGCACAGAATAAAACCCTAAACTTCATAGAAAAGAGTAAATAGAATCAGTCGCTGTCTACAAATTTGTACAAGTTTCATGAAATGGAAAGGAATAGAAAATATTCATGAAAAAACAGGTTGTGAATAGATAAGTGGAAGGAAAGGTCTGGAATAGAGTTCTGACAGATGCCATGGATTTTGTGGGTCACTTAAGTAAATGTCACTCAAAAGATTCTTCCTTATGTGTTCTAAAATTGCCAGACTTCAAATATCCCATTTAGTCCTTGAACATAGGTTGTCCTGAATAAAGTATATCCATAGGCATGGTCACTCTGAAGCTCACTATGCCTTTAAAGGAAACAAGAGAGCTGTCCTCTGACAGCAGTATTAATAGATGGACAGGTTCTTTAATAAAATCAATTTATATTATGCACATTTATATCTCTCACACATAAGTTCACAGTAAAGCAGATCTTGAGGTAAAAAGTGAAATAGCTGAAGAGGGCATTATACAAATAAAATGGAGTTAGATATAGAGAGGTAAATATTGTATGATCTCACTGATATTCGGAATCAAAAGCAAAGGGAATCATAAGAGCAGAGAATGTGACAATAACTCCCAGAGGCTTAGCAGTGATGGAGATAGAATTAATCTGGACAAAGATTCAGTTGTACAGGATAGTATAATGATAATAATTTATAATAATGTACAGGGTGTTGGAGAGATGGCTCAGCGTTTAAGGCACTTGTCTCCAGAGCCTACGGACCCAGGTTCAATTCCCCAGTACCCACGTGTGAGCCAGATGCGAAAAGTGGTGAATGCATCTGGAGTTCTCTCTCTCTCTCTCTCTCTCTCTCTCTCTCTCTCTCTCTCTCTCTCTCTCTCTCTCTCTCTGCTTACAAATAAATAAAAATAAAAACCTATCTTATAATAATATACATTTCAAAATTTCAAAGATAGTAAATTTCAATGGTTCTTATCACAAAAGTAATTAAAAATGAAATAGATAAAAATGGATAAGGGAAGAAAGCCAATGAGCAAGAAGATAAGCAATGTAAAAGGATTTGCTACAACACTGTCTGCATACATGCACAGTGAGCACTGCGCGCCCCTGGACCTCAGAGTGTCAATGAGTGTGAAGATGAAACAACCTCGTTGTCTCTAATGGTTTAAATCCGATTGAACACATGTTCTGAATGCTCACTTCCCAAGGAAAGCTTCTAGTACAAGTGTAGGAAAAGGTTGAAAACTTAGGAATCTAATGTCCAGAGGTGACAGGAGCAGGAAAATGCCTCTAATGTTTTGAGTTAGGTGTCCCCCATAAACTCCTGTGTTCTGAATAGTAGGTCCTTAACTGATGGGAATTTTGGAATTACAGTCTTCCTAAGGAGGTGTGTTGTTGGGAGCAGGGTTATAGCTGTTTTGGCCAACGATCCCATTCCTGTGTTTGAAACACTCTCCTGCTGCTGTTGTTCATCCAATGTCGGCCAAGAGGGGATCCCCACCCTCTGGTTCTGCCATGCTTTCCCATGCCATTGCGAAGTGTCCCCTCAAGACTATAAACCAAAATAATCACTTCTTCCTATTAGCTGCTTCTGGTTGGATGTTTGCCCTAGCAACAAGAAGTTAACTACACAATGTAGTGGTGTCATTGCTGCTAGAAACCTGACTGTGAATTTTGGCCTTTTGGAACTTATTTGTGAAAGGAATGTGGAAGGATTTGAGTCTTTCACCTAAGAGACACCGTGCAGTGCTACAAGTATAAGTTGCTGGATTCTTGTGAGGCTTGAAAGATGTTTTTGCAGAAAGAACTGTCAACTGTGTAGGCTTGAATTATGAGGGGAAGAAAAAGCTTTGCACAGACTGTGCTAGAGGCAGATTGTGTGAGAGGCTTGCTGCATTCTGCTTGTGTCATAATAAATTCAACAGGCTTCAATTGAGAAGAAATTGACTGGTGTAAGCAGATGGATAAGGCCCAGAAAGTAAGGAAATTTCAGGTTGAAGAGTACAGCTGCTTCAGCTGCACCTTTTTTTTCTTTTAATCAGCATTGATATTGGGGCAACTCTGCTGCATTAAGACAGCAGAAAGAATTCTTTCTGTTTTGAAAGTAGTGAGCCTATATTCTACAAGATTACCCTGGTGTTCAAAGTTGACTTTACTGCCCCTTGGCTAAACACTTTGATAGCCCACTTGCTACTATGGGATTATAACAGGTACGGGAAAGGATTATGAAGTGCACATGGTTTTGGACATCACTAAAATGTGGCAATTTGAAGCAGGGTTGAATACATGTTTGTAGGTCCAATATGGCCACTGGATGGAACTATGAAGATTAAATGTGAGTTGTCATGGAGACCCAAGGAATATAGAGATGGTAGAACCACGGGATGTGTACCATGGAGATCTGCAGGCTTAGGATGGAGTTTTCCCCAGGCTGTGAACAGTTCAGGTGGAGAGTTATAACTGGAAACCCAGAAACTTTGTTACTGGTTGTGATGTTGGAATTGGAGCTACAGGATTTAATGTTTGTCCTGCTTGTTTTAGATCTGACATTGGTTCAGTCGTTTCTCACAATGTAATCTTTTGCAGTGTGAATGTGTTATGAGTTTTTAGTTTTATAATTCATAAATTAAGTGACTTAAGATTTTGGGAATGTTTGAATATTGGAAACAAACTATGGTGACTTTTAAAGTTGGAATTAATTCACTGAATTTTACATCCTGCATGCCAAAATATTTGCGGGTTCAGGGGCAGAATATTTTTGTTTGATTTGGTGCTCACCATAAACCTAAAAATTTTGAATGCTTTGTCCTCAGATGGTAGAAATCTGGGCATAGTGGTGCATGCCTTTAATCCCAGCACTTTGTAAAAGGATTGTCATGAGTTCAAAGCCACCCTGGGACTACATTGTAAATTCAAAAAAAAAGCAACCAAACTAATAAACCAAAATGAAACAAAAGCTAATTTTTGAGTAACAGTTAACCAGAAAAATATTAATGTATACTGAATAGAAAATATCTCAAACAATATGAATTTTTGTAAGAAAAATAAAACATGCTGGCAACACATAGTTTCTGTGAATGTTTTAACCTAGTCCATAAGAAAACCAACTTATGTAATAAAGAGTATGTGGGATTTTTTATGTGTGTAACAGAGAAAGAGACAGAGAAAGAGACAGAGAGAGACAGATAGAGACAAAGAGAAAGATTAGTGATGTGTATTGAGCATTTGTTCACATATAGGGACAAGAAGAAAAATAAGAAAACATTAACTCAAAGGACTAGTCACTAACTAATGCATTGATAATCAGAATTATATCCCATTAAAAGGTAGTACTTTTTGAAGCCTTGAACTAAGCCCTTCTGTCCCCACTTTTCCTGCTGGTAGATGTAGGAATAAATATAGCATGTGTTTGACACAGCATTCTGAGGTAAGGAAGGAGGTGATCCAAATATCTGGTGTTATAGTTAACTTTTTCATTAGTGTGACAAAAAACCCAACCAAAAGAGGCTGATGGAAGGAATGAGTTTATTTTGGTTTGCAGACTCGAGGGGAAACTCCATGATGGCAGAGTAAAGGGTAGCATGAGCAGACGGTAGACATCACGTCCTGGTCAACATCTGGTGGACAACAGCAACAGGAAAGTATGCCAAACATTGTCAATTGGAAGCTAGCTATAACCCCCATTAGCCCATACCCCAAAACACATCTCCAACAAGGTTCCACTACCCAAAGTGTCATCAGCTGGGGATCAAGCATTCAGAACACATTCAGTTTTAGGGGACACATGGATCAAACCATCACAATCTGCCCTTTTACCCAACAAACTAATAATCATACAGGATTTAAATGCAATGCATTCAACTCAACTCTAATAGTCCCCACAGTTTTCCTTTCAACTGAGCCATAATACAAAAAATAAAATAAAATAAAACATAATGGTACAGAACATTCACACTGCATTGTTAAAGATGGGAATAGGCATAGGAAAGACAGACTGAAACAATATAAAATTTAAAAAAGAGGGAAAGAATTCAAACTTTAATCCCAAGTACGAAAATATCCAGTGACTGGTCTCTTGGAGTACAGATTCTACTCCACCAGCTAGGCAACTCACAGTCCTGTTTCAGCTCTCCTTAGCAAACTCCATCTGTTTCAGCTCTCCTTAGCAATCATCCATAGTCCTGACATATCACTGGGTCTGCACTGCATCCCATGGTCCATCCTCATGGCTCCATCAGCCTCCACTCAGGCAATCCAACACACCTGCTTCACACTGCCCATGGCTAGTTCCAGAAACAAAACCATGTTGCAAATCCAATGACCCTCTATTCCTGCATTTGTTATACTCATAGATACCAGGGCTACCAACTTGTTAATCCAGAGGAGAATGAAACCAACTTTGTAGAAGGACACCTCCTTCAGCATTCAGGCCCCTTACTTCAAAAGAGTCTGCATTATTGCTATCCCACTGCAGGTCAATTGGCCTAATCTCAATGCTAGTAATCTCTTATACATTGTAGTCAAAAGAGCAGCAGTTTCAGCTTAAAGGTATTATAAAGTATAAATTGATAAAAATATAGACCATATGTACCCATTTGCCATCTCTCAACCATATATCTCAAAGTGGCTCACTAGAAAGACATGTCTCAATATTGAAAATACTTCTATATATGCCTGACTCTGGAATGCCAGGAAATAGTAACTCAAGTATGAATCAAAGGCCACCCAGATCATTTTCCAGTATTTTCTTGTAAAGACTGGATAAAATGGAAAGCTCATCCATACTCTTGGCATAAATGACTTTCATTAAAACTAGAAGAAGTAAATAGAAGGTAGAAGATGATAGGATGTTTTCTTTAGACATGGCCTAGACCACAACAGATACTTTCTTCTGTCATAGGAGGAAATCACTGAGATGCTTTCCTTTCTAACATCAAGGATGGAAAACCATGACTTCATTTCTAACACCAAGGATGAAACAATGTGTCTTCCTTTCTAACATCCAAGGATGAAACACTATGTTAGGAAAACAGCACAGATAGAATTTGTAAGTAATTTGATGACAGGATTTATTAGACTACCTCACAGAATTTCATGGTGGCCTTCCCCATGTTTGAGAGCTTAGAAAATTATGTCTACTCAGTCTACAAAGCCAAAATCATCAGAACAAGAGCAATTTTGAAGCCTATGTCTAAGGACACAGACCTGAACATCCCCAGGAAAGCTATTAGGACAAGTCCAGACAAAGGTTGAAGAACCTTTAATCTAATGTTCATAGGTGACATGAGCAGAAAAAAAAAAAAAACTGCCTCTACAGTGGTTTGAATTAGGTGTCCCACATAAACTGTGTAATGAATGCCAGTTCCCCAGCTGATGGTGGTTTGGGAATTGGAGTCTGCTGGAGAAGCTGCTGGAGGAGCTGCTGAAGAAGGGCTTATGGTTCTTACAGCCACTGTTTGGCACACTCTCCTGCTGATGTTGACCAGGAGGTGAGAATAGACCCAGATACTCAAGGTGCACAGATAATAATTGTAAAAGGACCTAACACCTTTAAAACATGAAATGCTGAAACTGATCATGAAAATCACAGGGGAAACACTTAAATATTTAATTATTTGTAAGGATTTTCTGAACCAAAAATTTCAATAGTATAGTAAATAAATGTGAAAGCCTACAAATTTCATGAACTTCAAAGGTTTTTTGCTCAGCAAAGATAACTTCCAGCAGAGTAAAAATGAAACAATGGGAAAATATCTCTGCCAGTTATATTTCAGACAGGAGAGTAGATGTACAAGGAATGGATAAAGAACTAAAATGATTAAATAAGAAAAGAAATCTAGCAATAAAAAATAGGATAATGAATCCCCAGATGCTTCTCAAAAGAAGAAGTGCAATTAAGACAATAAATATTATAAAATATATTCCACATCCTTGGCCATTAGAGGAACATAAATTTAAACTGCTTCAGACCCCTTCTCATCTCAGCAATATTGCTTATCATCAAGAAAACAAATGATAACAAAGGCTGGTGAAGAGGTCAGGAAAGAGAAATCTTTTTTCATTGTCAATGGAAATATAAACACATATAGCCACTCTGGAAATCAGTATGACACTTTCTGTCTCCCCGTCCCCCAAAAAAGAAACTACCATATGACCTGACTATATACACTATTTCCATATCTTCAAAAAACCTTTTAAACCTACACAGAGATACTTGCACATCCATGTTAATTACTGAACTATTCATAATACTAAGAAATTAGAAAAGGCCCAGATGACCTTAAGGTTTTCAACAAATTTTGCATAGATATAATTTAGAGAATTGCAAGCATAAACTCTTCTTTGTATAAATCACACCTTTTATGTACACATTTTTTTCTTTATCAATTGCATATACTTTTGAGTAAAAAGACAAAGGATCACTATTTTTATAAAATATAGCAGCAACAGAGACCATTCAATAAAGTGTTTTTCTGACAGCAGAGAAAAATTTTGCTTCATTCAAACTGATCTAACATCCGCTACTACTTTTTGACTCATTTACCACACTGTTTAACGTGTGGGTGTGTGTGATGGATATTGGTGACAAAAAGTGTATACAAAGGAGCATATATGAGACTATATTCTAAAATAAACACACATTCTATATGCGTAATAAATGCTAGACTTGAATAATAATCTCTTATGTTGCCTCTTGAATAGTATTTATAATTTAGTAATTGAGACTGTATTTTCCAGTAGATGCAACATATCTTTTCAATTACACCTTAAAGTCCTCAGTAGTATGAAACATCTTGCTCATGTTTCATGTTTCTAGACAACTAGAATACCACCATTATTTCCCAGTCTAATTATACTTTATAAAACAGCAAGGATTAAGATGGTATTTTTAAAGAAATTAATCTCAATACAGATTTCATAGGCATCCTTGTTCCTTGTCTATCTTTAACATGAGCCATCATTTATTGCACAGGTGAATGTTAAATGCTATGTATACAACAATTTGAATAAACAAGAAAAACAAATTGATTTAGTATTCTGCTGCCTTTCCCTGGAGGAAGACAGGATGTCCAGACCCATAAGGAGAGACATGGACTCCTAAGACCCATCAAATTCTGAGGCTGTTTGTGTCACTCCACCTCCTAGGCATGAATAACTTTTCTTGTGCCATTCATCCATCAAATGAAAATCTAACAGCAAAGTTCAAGTTTTTTTGGTGAAAAAATGGTGCAAAGTAACTTTAAGTAAAGCACTAAATAACAAAGTTAGCCACAAATACATTGTGTATGCCATTATAAAGATGTATGCCCCACTGAAATAATCCCTTCAAGTGTGAAAACATTATAAAAATAGGAAGTGGAAATTTTTAAAGAATATTTCAAAAGCTTAAGAAATTCATAATATTAAATTTCCATAATATATTATAAAATATGTCACTTTTAGTCACAATTAGTAAACCAGTGCTGGATGAAAACCGTTTTCGTTCGGGTGGGTACTTGCAGAAGCTAGAATAAAAATATTAATCTCCTTACAAGTCAATGAATTCAATACAAGAACTTCATGAGGAGTAAAGGCATTGAATTAATACAATAAAATGTTACTGAAAAAGTAAACACAACATTTGTTTTTCTTTGTGGCTTATTTTTAAAAAATATTTAGAAGTGATTAGCGACTAAGAAAATTTATCAGAAGATCATGGCTCTTTTCTTTTGACCCCTTCCTTGGAATAGACGATTCTAGAGGAAAGTGGTGATGTTTTGTAAATGCTGACACATGATCAAACCTAGAAAGGAAGACTGGGCCTCTGAAAATGTGGTATGCAAGTCTGTGGATCTGCCAATTTGGAAACGTGCCAGTGATCACATTCCATTTCAGGTTGGCTTCACACTGCTCTCCTTTCCCAAGGGAAAAGTGTAGTTCTAACCTCCATCACTCATTTAATAACACATTCACCAAATCAATCCTCTTCATGCTTCTCACCCAAAACACTAAGAGGTATCTGCCCAGAGAAACTCATTTTCTGTTAAAATAGCACATGGTGATAGGTTGAACACCTCAACATTTGGCTGGGGCCTGAATAAAGAAGTGTTCTGTGAAAGATGAACTATAAACATATGGCTCATCTCCACCCCAACTGACACACACCCTTGATGCCCCTGAAGGGCAAGGCTAGAATTTACAAACACTTCCAGAGATACAATCAAAAGATAAATTAGAGAATAATGCAGTGGCATAAATGAAATTAATCCTATTGTCCTTTTGACTATATTCTTTAAGATGTTCAAATTTTAACCATAAAATATGCATATATATGTAGATATATCTATATATGTACTTTAAGAATTAAAATTAAATTACCTTTCCAAATAAGACTATCATAATCTTAAATGGCACCCACATTAATTTTCTAATATATAGCAAACCTGATTTCATCAAGAATAATCATAAGCATAATAGGTCAGATTATACATATTAAAAATTTAACAGTACAATTTTTATGATTAGAGATGTAGTAATTATAACGTTCAAGCTATTTGTTTTGTTTATAGAAATTCTGCTTACTCTATGAAGGTATCTGAAAAAATCCTACAAGTTTTGATTGTTTGGAGCTCTCTAACTCTTGTTTAGAGTGTATGGTAAATTAAATATGAGCATGTATGTGTGCAGGGGAAAACATGCTTGAGAAGAAATACAAGTATTTATTAGATTTTAAAAGAGTTTATATGATAAGAGAGTACTTTGTTAAAACATGCTTTTGTAGCATATTAATCTGAGTAGAAATTGTGATTAGAGGTCCTCATGTGTTTTGGTCAAGGTATTCAAGTTTTTCACCAGAAAATAATGAGTTACAAAATTTCCAAAAGACCTCTGAAATTTAGGTTACTGGTGATGCCTACAAGAAGACAGGCTAAGCTTCTGAAATTCAATCCTCGTGTAGCAGATTTAGAGATGTTTACAAATCATACATGATCCTTTATATACCCAAGAGTTATAGACAAAATAATGGCAGGGAGGGGTGTTTGAAGCAAAGTCATGCATACTCCTTGCATGCAAACCAGGGAAAGGCTTCACTCATAAATCTGCCACTCATTTTCTAGGATCACACATGGACTGTATCTAGTCTCTCAAACCCTCCTGGGAACAAATGCATAAACCTGAAACAGCATTCTAGCTGGCTTCATATTAGTACTTATTATATTTATATTTTCCAGAGTCCTGAACATTTGAACATGTGTCTGAAATAAACATCATACACACACACACACACACACACACACACACACACACACACACACAAAACAGTGTATACAGTATTCAGAATCAATAAAAATTGAGATTTTGGCTCCTCTGGTTATGTGACTTGGCTTTTGTTTTCTGTCTTATGACACTAAATTATAAAGATAAAATACAATGGGTATATTTTTGTCTTCAATAGATATTGCATATACAAAAAAAAACTGTGATGGTTAGGTTTTGGAGTCAACTTGATCTGTTCAATTATCTTGGGTAGGGTTTGAGGATGTTTACAGGAAGGCAGCCTCTCAGTAGGGGGCAGGATGTAAACAAGTTCAAAGAAGCTAGAACTAAACATCCTTTCCTGTGTGAGCAGTGCAGGAAGGAAATTCCAGAGACTCAGAAAGCCATTAAGTCTGGGGAAGGGTTGTAAGACTCCACCCTAAGGCTATATAAAGGAGAAGAAATTCTCTCTTTAACATTCCTACCTGTTTCCTGTTTTGTGTGTGTGTTGTATTTGATGGGTTTTTCTCTCTGCTCGGATCTGTGAAAGAGGGCTGTTTCACTGTTACATAATTTCCCCTTAATCTGTAGTTTCAATAAATCCTTTCCTCAAATTTTGCCTGGTTTGGAGATTTGTCCCCGTGGTGTGTGGCTGACTATGACAACACATTGGCATCTAATAGAAAACATTCTCTCTTCCAAAAATAATGTTTTCTTTTAATCTGAGGGTTATACTGAGTAAGCTTTATAAAGTTCTTATAATATATATTATTATGAATTAAGTTATCAGTGTGTTTGGAAGGTATAACTTTCACTTATGCAGGTTATATTTATTAAATGTTAACACAATAATTATTACATAATAACTAGAGATTTGGGTATATAATATTTTATTAATGAACTAGACTAGAAAAAAATATCAGAAATCACTTCAAAATGTGTTTCTCTATTTACTTCATATGACAATCAGTAGGAAATCTTCCACAATGGACAAGGAAATCTGAATGACCAAAAGCATCTTAGAAATTATTTTTAAAATTATATAAAAACAGATTTAGAAAGGGCAAAAATAGACTATGGAGATGAGCAGTATACTTCCTTTGGTACCACAGTGCCATAATGAGCATTCTATGAAGTACCGAAAATCTTGCAACTTGGCACCAGAATGTGGTAGGCTGAAGCCACTTGGAGCTCTGTTCTGAGCTTCCGATGATATTTTACTCTGACCACAAAGTTGTTTAACTTCTAAATCACATAATTCATTTTGTAGCACTATTATAAACAGAATAATGTTTAAATGATTCAATGCTTGGTAACATAAGCCAACTCAGGATCTTTCAGGACAGTAGATTTGGCTAGCAAATATTGTCTAACAGAGTCAGTTAAAGCAAAACAAATCCTCAGAACTGAGACATCTCAATGCAGTTACTGCAAAATCTCTACCTGGTTGACTGAATAATCATTTCAGAGAGAATAAAAAAAAATGCCATATTGCCCTCATTGATTAATGGTTCTGTGATAACTGGCAAGTTAAAAAAAATACAGCTGGGCATGGTGGCACATGCCTTTAATCCCAGCACTCAGGAGGCAGAGGTAGGAGGATCACTGTGAGTTCAAGGCCACCCTGAGACTACATAGTGAATTCCAGGTCAGCCTGGGCTAGAGTGAGACCCTATCTCGAAACCCCCCCCCCAAAAAAAAAAAAAAGGAAAAGAAAATACATTAAGAATTTGTATTTCTAACAATTGATTCAAGAAAATCCCTTCATTGATATAACATTAAAATAATTCTACTGGAGAAAAAAATGTTAGGTCCAATAATTAAATACTGAACTTGAGCTGCCAACTAACTGCCTTTCATTCCTTCATTAGATAAAGATGTTATTATTGCCCATTTTTGCAGTCAGCCACAGGCTGCTGGGATGAATCTCCAAACCAGGCACAATGTTTTTTGGGGGGAAGTCTTTATTAAAACCACAGATTGATGGAAAGTTCCATAACAGCCAAAGAGGCTGGCCCTTTTTCACAGGTACTAGCATCACTAACACCACACACAGAACAGGGAACGGGCAGGAGGGCGAGGGGCGCACCAAGGAGAGAATTTCTTCCCCTTTATATAAACTTAGGGTGGGGTCTTGCAACCCTATCCCAGACTTAATGGCTTCCTGAGTCTCTGGAATTTCCTTCCTGCACTGCCCACACAGGAAAGTATGTTTACTTCTAGCTTCTTTGAGCTTCTTTACATCCTGCCCCCTACTGAGAAGGCTGCCTTCCTATGAACATCCTCAGAGACCCACCCAAGATTACTTGAAAGGTCAAATTGACATCAAAACTTACCCATCGCATCCATCATAAGCAAAAAAATTACCTTTGTTTCTGGTTAACTTTGAGCCTTTTCATTTCTATCCATGCTGGGTATATGCACTCACTTTAGGACACTTAGGCCAAAGTAATAGTAGGTTGAAGGTGTAATTTAACTCAGTGGTGTAGCACTCATATAAATAGCCCTGGGTATGATCTTCAGCATGGAAAGTGACTTCAATAAAAATAAATATTTTGCTTATAAAAATATGCTTCAAAAACAAAATACAAACAGTCATAATTAAAATAATCAAAAGGAAAATAGCAGGCAAGTAAAAATTCAATATCTCATATATTTAAGCTTTATCAATGGCTCCCTAAAGAGAGTTGTTAAAGTCATTCTAAATTAGATTCAGGCTTCTTAATGTTAATTTCCTCCCCTAAATTACTTGTCATAGAACATAGCATGCAGATATGAGCCAATATTTGTAAGTAAAAGCACAAAATGTTATCAACTTCTAGGGCACTGGTGACTTATACCTCATTCATGCAATTTCTATAATGATTTACTAAAGATTTCTGGAAAAGAATCCATAAATAGCACATATAGTTTGACCTTGAGAAAAAAATTCTAGTTGTCTTCCATAGCCTGTTAGATAAAGGTTACTACAAACATTGAGTTGTTGATCAGAAAGACCTATGAGGTCCCCAAAACAAGACAGACTTCTGTCTATGCACTTGATTACCCATCTGACATTAAAAGATAAGACCCTATTATTGAAGACACCACAGGCTGCACTCACACATTGAGAGACCCGGATAGAATCTGAAACGAAGTCAGTTCCCAGATGGTTAGCTAATAAAATTCTGGAAAGCACTAAATAAATTTCCAGGGGAAATTGGCCAACAATGTTGGGAGCAAGCAGGGGACACTGCTATACAAATGCAACCAGCATAACAAGATGTACACACCTGTGCAGTAGCGGCACCCAACCTAGGTGGGTAACCAAGGGCTCTCAGATTGGCTAAGAGATCTGTTCAGTTGTAAGGAACCCATAGCTGGAACTGGGATCAAAGTCAGAATCCTTTGCAGACCAAGAATCTGGACTCCAAGGAGAAGCTCCCATTAATCCTGGGTGTAAAGAAAGGTTACACCCATCAAAATCTCTCAAAAAATACCAATGCTTATCCCATTTAACCTATGCTGTTCTTGCTCTCTGTTGGAGAATTTGATTTTATTGTTCACAAAGCAGGTAGAATCAAGGACAACCTCATTCTACCAACAAGAGCAGAAACCACCCCTTGCATATCAGCTGGGGCCCAGGTAAAACCACAGAGGAATTGGAGAGATGAGTGAAAGTGCCACGTGCACATCGAGCCCAACAACCTTACCATCACCCCTCTCACAATGACTGCTTCCCCACAAGTCATAGCCCACAACTCCACGGTGCATACCAGCAATGCCACCAAGGAGGACCCTCAGTGGAATGGAGGCAGGGAGGAGGGAAGTTGTGGTACCAACAATGGTTTGTTCATACAAAGTTTCTGCTTAATAAATATAAATAAAAAAGAGTATATGGATATCAAAAAAGCCTTCTGATGTAGACAGCAGAGAGATAGTGAATAACAATCAATATGATTTTTTTCCAATAGGAAGGTAACCACAGAAATGGAAGAACAGAGTAACTTATAGTGACATAGGATATTTAGGGACATTGATATGGAACCTTGTCCCTACAGAGAGAAGTTAGTCTCTGAAAATGCCTGGGAGGCTATGCATTATTTAATGGTGGAATCATCTTATTTGATATTGCACCTTAAGCAATAAAATATACAGGGTTTCTGAAGGCTTTAGTATTTGAAATAAATTACCTGTTTGAAGGGCCACTGGTCATTACCTATACCCATGCCACTTAGCAACCTTTCGTATAGCTGCGTGTGAAAACAAAATTGGAAATAGATTATTGCCAATGTTTTTATATGCAACTCACAAAGCCAAATGTGACTCGAAAATGTTATAACTCAAAAAGTGCATTAGACCTTTCCTGACAAGATAATATGCTTCCAAACACACAGGCAGCAAGCCTTTGAAAATTCAGCTCTGCAGTCACCTCAGGAAGGCTCACCTCATTCTATGATTTCCTGTGGTCTAAATGCTGTCATTGCAGGCTGCCCTGAATATAGCTTTAGGCACCAAAATGAGGAAAGACTTTTTTTTTCCTGGGCTTCATGCTGTGTTAGGAAATATATATATATATATATATATATATATATATATATATATATATATATATATATATATATATAAAGGATAGTATTTTCCCCTCAGTAGCAAGGATCTGCAGACCAGTGTCTTTGACATGGACCCTGCCTGGGGCACAGGCAGTAATGCTGGGAATTACTTTCTCCAAATCCCTCTGTGAACAGTATGAAAAATCTGTCTAAAAGGGTTATATGATTTAGCTTGGAAAAGGATAAAAGATTACATATCTTATTCTTTTTTTTTCTCCTCTTTGCTGATTAAAACTCATCTTCTACCTCCAAGGCATCAACTTGTCTTTGAGATTAAATTCTCTATTTCCTCTGGGGAAATACACACACATGTGATCTTTATTTAGCAGTAATCTTTAAAGTGCAGCACGTGTATCCAGTCGCAAAGCAGCTAAGTTTCCTAAGCACCTGCTGAGAATATCTGATATCAGAATAGTCAGCTTCCTGTCATCTCCATTTATTTCTTTATTCACCAATTCAGTAGGCTTCAGAATTTTCATTCATCAGGAACCAACTGCCTGACAGATATGGAGATTTCTGCAAAGAGAATGTCAATATGTGATTCACATCTTTCAGGACAATGGTTTTCAGAGAAGATAAATATGTGAATTAAAAATCATAATGAACTCTTAAGAGAAATGTTTTGATATGAAAATCTAGAACCAGAAACATCAAAAAATCAGACTTCTAAATTCTTGTCCCTATTGTTCACAGGCTATGTGTAAAAGTCCACATATAGTCATAATTTATTTGTACACATAAGCATGATTCCACACACACAGACACACACACACACACACAAGCACACAGACACACAGTCACACACACATACAGAAGACAAAGCTGACAAAACAGTTTTGGCTTGAGTTTGGTAACTAAAGACTAGGTCCAGAGTCCTTGTGACTAATATAGTAGCTAAAAGAGGAACTGGAGTAGTCTGTGAGGACAATGGTCAGACGACAGCCAACCATCAATCAAGCCAGCAGACACCTTTGGCTTAGTTTTATGAAACATGTAACTGGATGCAGAATATAATATTGCAAAAGTGATAATGATAGAGACCTGTTCAGGAAAATACACTACTAGAATGAAGGAAAACTTATGCATAACAACAAAGCGGCCAGGAAGAAGGGAGGGAGCAAGGGAGGTAGGAAGGGGTGGAAAGAGAAGAGAAGGAAGCAGTTGGAGCAGAAAGGAAGAAGGGAGCATAAAGGCAAAACGAGATAGTGGAAGAAAGAGAAAGATAGAGAGAGCTACAGAGACAGAGAGTGAACCTGAACCATCCGAGTTGGGGCACCTAAAATATTTCCCATTATAGTAAAAATAACTTATTTTTAGTAAACCATAAAAAATGCTAATTCTTCAGACTGACGAGATATTGAGTATTAAGGGCACTTTCTTGCAAAACCTGACAGAGATTGATTCCCTTGTATCCATTAAACGCCAGATGCAGAAAGTGGTGAATATGTCTGGAGTGGATGCCTCGATATATCCGTTATCTCTCTCTCTCACCCCTCCTCTCTCTCTCTCACTTGCTGTGTGTCCCTCTCTCTAAAATAAAGAAAGAATTTTTAAAGATATTCAAGGCTTATCACAGTACATATAAAACTCAAAGAATGTCTCCTATCTCTTTTAGAATACAGTGAGACAGGAGTGGAGGGAAGGAGAGACCACGCCACCTTAGGCATGCGAAAGTTTTAAGAGACATTAACTGCAAAGTGCTATGATGGTTTGGACAAGTAGGAATTCTAAATTAACTTTTGGTGTAGAAATTTAAAAGTGCCAACATGGCCGAGATATTTCAAAATATGCATTCTCCTGCTTCTAAAAATTACTTGAAAGAACTCCGATCATCACGGCAGCACCAGATCCTTCTGCCAATGAACCCATCCATGAATTGTTGACTGGTGTGCTACTATTCTGCTGTGTAAAATAATATTTGCATCACTGTGAGACACTCCCGGGGTGAAGGCAGGCTTACTATGTAGCAATAAAGGCCAGCACAACTTGATAAGGACGCAGTGGCATGGAAGAGAGAGCAAGAAGATGTTGTCTATTCTTGAATCTTTTTTTGACATTTTAATGCAAAGCTTCCAGTGTAGTTGCAAACAGATTGTGTCGCCAGAAAAATGACTTAGTGCTGTGCATGCTTGTCTTCATTCCATTTTCTGATCCAGCAAGTGGACATTTCTGTACATGAAGATGAAGTAGGCAGGCATAGACAGACGCTGGAGGCAGAATGACAAACCAGTTCAGAGCGGTTCTTTTCCATTCTACCTTTGAAAATTGAGTAAGCCATAGAATTTCTCTGGGATCACTCTTCTATTACAAAACTGTTCTCATCAGATCAAAGACAACAGAATAGTATTTCATGACTTCACTAGCTTATACTATTACTTATTTATAGAAAAGAAGGAGAATACCCAAAGTCATGGCCGCCTTCAGTAGCAACACTCTAAGGCCGGCAGAACCGGACTGTCTCCTAGGCTATCCATGGTCCCCTGCCCCAAGGACTAATCGAGATTACCCAAGGAGGAGGATAGCCAGCTGATTGGGATGGGGAACAGGGACATTGGGGAGTGGGGGATAACAACTTATTGTCTGCCATTAAATAATTTAACTCATTATGGACAATTAAAAAAATAAATAAATTAATAATAATAATAAAAAGAAGACACAATTCCTTTCCAATTTCTAAATATGACCAATTAGAAGAAATGGGCCAGAAAAGTGAAAGATGCAAACAATGAGATTATATACTATTGATATATATCTCAATGTATTTATCTAGTGTCTAATTTTGGTACTCATCTTTTATTTACTTAGAAAATATAAAACTCTATTTGTAAAAGATGAAAAAAGGAAGAAAAACCTGGAATTAGTGTCTGTGATGACTATAGAATTTTACAAATTCTGGCAAATTATACAGAGGTTAATGCAGAGATGCATAGGTGGCAAAGCCACTAAGAATACATGT
Source organism: Zapus hudsonius (assembly GCA_004024765.1). Taxonomy (NCBI): domain Eukaryota; kingdom Metazoa; phylum Chordata; class Mammalia; order Rodentia; family Dipodidae; genus Zapus; species Zapus hudsonius. The sequence continues at coordinate 18,537 of PVHP010000760.1, forward strand.
CAAGATTGATCTCCACCCAAAACATGACATCTAAACCATGGCCTCCAATGTTTGGAACCTTGCAGAAGAGGGGAGCAGAGAGAATAGAAGAAGGGAACTTCCTGTCTTGTCCTTCTGCACAAGAGTGACTGCTTGGGAGTATTTCCTCATTGATGGGGCAGCACTCATGGGAATCCACAACTCCCAGAGGAGCTGAGAGCTTGTGATCTTCTCTGGAAAAAAGGGATTCATTATCATTAGTGGTGCAGTCACTGGTAGGTTGTCCATTCTCCAGCAACTAACCTCATATCCATGATCATGGAAGTGAACTCAATTTTGTTCAGTGAGTCAAAGATCAAGACATCAATATGGGACAGGAGTTAAATAAAAAGTAGAAGGGCTTTAGTGGGAGGGGAGAAAGTGTGCCAGTGGATACAGTGGGTATTTTGAGGGGTAGCTAAAATGAAGATGCATTGTATATATCATGTATGTGTGTGAAAGATCACATAAAAAATTACCATTCAACTTTACTTAGTATTTTTTTGTCTTTCTTACTAGGAAGTCCTTGCTATACTGAATGTGCTTAGTGTGTGTTTAGGACCATGCCTCATTCCCCAGGCACAGGCAGCAGTGAGCATCACTGACACCATGCTGGGGTGCTCATCTTTGTAGGAGCAGAAGACCCAAACCATATTCAAACCCAAACAAGTTTACAGTGTGTGAACAGAATATGAGTGTCAGAAAAATATATCAGAAAGAATAGAGCAGCCCAAGGAAGCTGATGAATTTCAAGAGCAGGAGTGGTCAGAGAATTTACACCCATCAAGTCCCTGAAAGCATTAGCTGAGCCACTAAGCCTTCAACATTTCTAGACACTTTCACACATGTATTTTGACTTTTGCTTCAAGTGACACTTTTCCTACAATCATTCCTGTTAACATTTGCTCCTTAACAATTGATGTGTAATTCTCACTGTTGTTGAAAGCTTAACCACACTGATGATCCTTGAGTGAACATCTCATTGACTAAAGTGTTTAGATCTCAGATAATATCTTCACCAAGCTTTTCCATATGTATAAAATGGTACTGGTATTCAGCCAGAGTACTCCTTTTTTGTTGGGGGGGAGGGTTTACAACAAAGTTCCATTGTGAAAACATCTGGCATAAGCATGTAAGATCCATTGAGTCATACTTCTAGAGGCTAGACGTATGTGGTCAACATTTCCACAGGACTATAAAAAATGATCTGGAATAAACACTAGAAATTCATTGATTCATACTTCTAGAGTTTGAGGTATGTGGTCAACATGTCCATAGGACTATAAGGAAAAGCCTATGTAATCCCCCTTAGTTAGCCTCTGGTGGTGGTTGAAAATCACTGTTGCTCTGAGCATGTCGATGGATTTCTTTTGCACTTTCATTTGTCTTCTCCTTACCTGTTTTCTTCACATGGGTTCTGCCTGTAAGCGCAACAGTCACACACCAAGCATTTTCAGACCATCCTTTGTATAATTTTATAGGATCAAATTGTATCTTTAGTGAGGCTATTTCCAAATAAGATCTTTATTCTGAAGTACAGGGGGATGTAAATTCAACATCTAAATTCTAGCTAGACACAATTCCCCTAATGGCAGTCATCTTAACCACCCATTTGTGTCCCACCATCAATTTAACATAGCACAACATACCTTAAATTTCTATTTGGAAGTCTGAAGTTTAAATTATTACTAGAGACATTACTTCGCCTAACCATCACTGGAAATTTGATACCTAAATCTGAAATGTATGCAAATGCATATACAGCATATCAAGGGGAATGTGTTAGTTTTGGTGGTACTGGTGGTGGAATTCAGGGTTTGGTACATACTAGGTAAATATTCTCCTGTTGAAGAGTAACCCTTCAAAAATACTGCTTCATTTCAAAATTCATGAAACTGTTAAGTGTCAGTTTGGCATGCTTTTACTTACTGGAAGAATTAACTACTATCATGTTAATAGAAAAGAATAAATAATTTTAAATAGAATCATTGCTTCTAGTATATGGCACTATTTGCTCTTACAAATCTATATACATGTAATTCTGATTATTTATATGGTATGCATAGTTTCTATATAAAACCTAAGATTTATGTGCCATGCAATTGTACACTAAAAGCAATTATTCATGATCACTCATGTATTTTTCCAGATAAATTCTCTCCAAAGTTATGAAGTATCTTCGGTTTGAGAATTAGATAAAACTAAGCTAATAATTAATTCCTGAAATCATAAAGTCATTTGATGGCTTGTCCAGTTAGAACATAATCATTAGCAAGAATGAGTATATCTAAATACTAACTCCCAGCTATATTGATAACAAATTAAATTATGGGTAAGTAACATTATGACAAATATTTAGTCTACCAATGAGAAAAAAAATGGTGTCTGTGTTATTTCATTTAGGTGTAAAGACAGAAAGTTAAAACTGAAGTAAGAATGTAATTTTTAAAATCTAACTTTGTTTTTCCTATTGAAATAGCCTGAATGACCTACAGAATTCAGTTCAAGGTTCATCTGTTTACTCAATCCATCGCCTGAGGGAGTGTCAAAGAAGGAAATTTATTTGAGAAGAAATTAGATAATCTCTAGGGGGGAGTTGATTGAATGCTGACAAAGTGTCAGCAAGTTGCTTCTTTAATTTATGGTTTTAATCAGGGAAAGTTAGACAGAGTCAGGAAATGTGCACATGCTTTAACCAGTGTGTCAAGGTTCATAGGGCTAAACAGTGAACTTTGCTCAATTGAAATAAGAAAACTCTACTCAATGCTCCACTCATTGATTCATTAAATAATTATTCTGCTGCTGATATATGCAAAGACCTCAAGGAAAGCTTCCTAGAGGAAATAATATCTTTGTTCCTTCTAAAAGAAAGATTATGAATTGGCCAGGTAAGGTCATCTGTCAGAAGTATAGAAATATCACATGATTCAGGATGTGAATATTTCATTCAGAGAAAATTAAGATTTGAGCAAGTAAGTGGATTCATGTCCTGCATTTAGGTTGAAGATTATGTAGTCTCCACAGTGGTATGTGAGTAAAGTAGAAATATATACAATTTCAGCCATATTAAGAAAAATGAATAACATAGTAATCACAGTGGATAGCCACTGAGGGGTCTTATTTGTGAAGTGTGTATGTAGATTCACATTTTACAAAAATTACTCTGATAGAGAGATTAGGAGACATTCAATGCAAAGTTATCTCAAAGTAAAAAGACTGCATTGATGTTATTTAACACAGCAGAGAAGTTTCCTGGCTGGCACCTAGTCTGAATGTGCAATTTTGGGTTAGGCATGCATGAGGAAAGATTTGACTAAAATAAAGAATCATTTCTGTGCATTTGAAAAGTAAAACTATGTCCATACCATGAATTAAAAATCACTGCTGTTCTATGTAGAGTTGAGGTTTTAAAGAACTTTTGCTCATCTATAGGACATTTGGAGAAAGTGGTATAAGTTTAAGTATTACATATATGTGTTAGTGTGAGTAATGGGTTCTGGATATGACTCACATAATGAGAATGTTTAAAAAATGGACTGGTGAATGAATTGTAGAATAAGCACAATTAGAGATCCTTTGATTGTTAATATTGATTGGAAATTGGAATGAATTGGAATTACCTAAGAGATTAGTAAACTTTGGAATACATATTTATTTTTTATTTTTATATTTGGTTCCAGAAGATTGTTAAATAATATTAAGATATGCACTTTTTTCCAGGAAGAAAAGAGTTTATTTTGGCTTATGGTTTCAATGGGAATTGCATCATGGCAGGGAAAGTCATGGAAGATCCATGAATCACACCTTCCCCTCACCATAAAGAAGTAGAGAGAACAATAACTGCCAGCTACACAGCTAGTTTTCCCCTTTTTTATAAAGTATATGGACCCAGCCCATGGGATGGCGCTTCCCATATTTAGGATGGAACCTCCCATGTCAATTATTCTAATCTAGAAAAATCCCTCACAGATATCACCAGAGATTTGTTTTCATGGTGTTTATATTTGGCTTTTAAGAAACCGCCAAATCATTTCAAAACAACTATGTCCTTTTATATACCTACATACTCACAGGCAATAATTTATGAAGATTTCAGTTTCCTTAAATATCTACCAGTACTCAACACTGTGATTTTATTATAGGGACGTCAGTGGAGCAGAACATACATACACACACACACACACACACACACACACACACACACACACACACTATACTAAGTAGTATCATCCTTGCTATTGATTTTCCATAAATTAACATCTCTTGGGATTCATTATCTCTGCTCCTAACATGCTAGAATTGTCCCTGTCGTTGTTGCTCATCAGTCCTGAATGAATGCTTAATTCCATTAAATAGTTTATAGCACTTGTTGAAATATGATTTGTATCTTTCTTCTATTGACTTAATATAGTCAATAAATTATTTTCAGATGTAAAAATTATTTACTTTATTCTCAGTACTAAATTTTTGAGGTGACATTTGGTAGAAACTTTGAACACTAATTTATATCAGCATTTGAACACTAATTTATCTCAGCATTATTATTATCTGATTTTAGTGTCAGAGTAATTTTTTCCTGCAACAATTTAGCTGAGACATATATGCTCTCTTTTATATACTGAAAATGTTAATATTATTCAATGCTATTTTTCAAGTATGAGATGAATTCACCACTTAAACCATGAGCTCAATTTTTGTGGGCTGAGTTTTAAAAAATATCCAATTTCTAAATGGGTTAAATAATTCACTTTTGTTTTCTCTTTCGTCATGAATAAGATGAGAGAGAAAGAGAGGAACCAGCTTTAAGGAGGTAGGAGCTGATGGGCACCTGTAGACACTCAAAATCAAGTATTGCCTTCCCATAAAAGACAAGGAAGTGAGACTCTCTTCATACAGCCAAGTGGTAGACAAGATGGTCACTTTGATCTACACACATACACCCATGGACATTAAAACCAGTCAGTATATGAATTGGTTAACTTACTTTCAGTTTCCTGAGTGAGATCACACATTGTTTGAAATTACCTCATGAAATGTCATGAAAGTTCGTACTTACTCTTAAAGAAATATTTTAGTGGATTGATAATTGTTTCAACTCTTTATCAAAAGAGAGTGATCTATTATCAAGACGTTGTACTGAGTTATTTGTGATCTTTTGCCATGAGTACAAGTTCTATTTAGACGACTATCAATGACAAAGGAGAGAATAATTGGCCAAATATGGTTTACTGGTAAGTCTTTTCATCGCATAGTGCTCCATGTCTATTGCAGTTGATCATATCATGATACCAAAGATTCCTTTTAAGCTCTTCCTACTTTCATAACATTTATTTCAAATGATGTTATCCATCTGCTTGGCATTTCTATTGATAAGGCCACTGCATCTCCAGACATACCTTTCATGTAGAAATTGGTTGAGCAAAATTGAAAAAAAATATAATTTCCAGATGATTCTCTTTTTATTTCTCTAGATCCTCTTTATGATTATCTTGTTGAAATCTTCTTTAATTAAAGAAATAATTATGTATAAGAAGCCTCAGTACATGTGATTTCTTTCATTCTTTTGTTTTGTTTAATAGTTTTGACAGTTATCTCCCTTGTCACCAGGACTCAACTAAAAGACACACCTCTAGACTAGTCTGTGAGTAAATTTCCAAGGAGTAGTAATGGAGGGAGGAAAAAAAAATCTTATCCACAATAGGCAATCCATCCAGAGGTAGCCCAGATGTAAATATACCTGTGGAAAAATCCTTTCTGGTTTTGCCTACCTGCTTTCAGTCCTTGCTGGCAACTTGTTCTACTTTGCTTCTCTTGCTGCTGATCTTTATTGGCATCTACATCTAACTCCAGCTTCTTCAGCCTTCCAGAGTGGACAGAAAACCAGGGGCTCTCCACAAATCCCTCAGGCCTTCAGCATCAGATTTAGACTACTGAGGCATACAGTCTCATGAACTGAACTGTAATTTAGTTTCTTGGCCTCTCCAGCCTGAAGACAACCATTGATGGACTCCCATGTGTGTGTTGTGTAAGCCAATCTACTACATCCTCTTAGCAATATATGATCATTATATTTGTTTGTTCCACTAGAGAAATATGACTAAAAATACCAAGTGTAATAATTAAGATATTGCTATGGTATGTGAATGGATCTGACATTTGTAATAGCAGCAACTACTAAGGCGTCATATTTAGAAGCAAAAAAACTTTCATGTATATTATTTTTATAGTGATAGCAACTTGTGTTTAAAGAATAGTAAAGTAACAATGCTAATTTCATACAGGTTAGAAGACTGTGTGAAGGAGCACAGGGAGAGAGAAGCCAAAATATACAGAGAAAAATGGCCAAAAGGACTAAATTTATATTAGTTGTTTTATCAGAGATAGACTAAATATTATCTAGTGATCTGAGCCCTGATTTTTAATGACCTATCACAACTCATAGGGTTCAATAATCTACACAATTCAGGTTTATGATTAATCCATTCATTTTAATTCTGGAAAAATGTAGTTTTGGGTGGTAAGGAATCTTGACATCACAATATAATGTTTGAGGTTCTTGGTGAGGGCTGTATCAAACTTTATCAGGATTATAATTATACTAAATATATGGATTGAATATTACTAACATTATTGAACAATAGATTGTCTCTGCAATAGGCTTCACACAGTCTCATTTCATGAATATTCAACACTATGTTTATCAGCAAGTCACCCTTAGTAATATGTACACAGACTTCGGGAGCTTCTATCTGTTTAATACATTCTTCCCTACAAATTCTAGCTCAATACTCCCATACTCGAATCTGCTTTTGCAGCAAAATGTAACCTTTTATGCTTGGTCTTAGTGCTTGCTATCAAAAATTTTACTCTAGTGGATAATGCATTTTGCCAGGTGTTGTACCCTCTGCTTTAAGGACTATAGACTTCTAGTCATGAATCTCTGCCTATCATAGCCACACGCTATTTGGATGAATCTCCAAACCAGGCACAGTTAACGGGAGGTAAGGATTTATTGAAGATACAGATACAGGGGAAGTTCCATAATGGTGAATGATGCTTGCCCCTTCCACAGATCCAAGCAGAGGGAGAAATCCATCACCAGTACTATACACACAGAACAGCAAACAGGCAGTGGGGGGAGAGAAGATTTTCTCCCCCTGTATATAGCCTTAGGGTCTTGTAACCCTATCCATGACTTGCTGGTTTCCTGAGTCTCTGGAATATCCTTCCCACAGTGCTCTCCCAGGAAGGCATGTTCATTTAGAGCTCCCCTGAGCTTCTTTACATCCTACCCCCTATTGAGAGGCTGCCTTCTGGTAAACATCCTCAGAAACCCACCAAAGATAATTAAAAAGATCAAGTTGACAACAAAACCTAACCATCACAATTCCTAAAACCATGTTTCATATATTTTGCCAAGTTTTTTCTTTGTCTGTGGTGGGTGGATATATCATGTAATATATACTATATAATACATTGCAATCTAGAAACCCATTTTGTAAGTATGAATGTCTACTGTATATTTCACCACTAGGACTTCAGTTTTGTCTAGCAGAGAGAGGTATACTTTCAAAATTGTAAGTATATTCATGGAATAACTGGAATTTATCCACTATTTAGGACTCTGTTGAGATGCAAAGATAGTAAAAAGGCCAAAATGATAAAATGCATTCAACTAAGGAATATGAATCTCTATTCTCAGAATAATAGATATTTGAAATCCAGGAAGTGCTAATCTCTTAGGGCAAGTTTAGGTACTGAATAAATGGATCCCTAATTTAACCCCACAATGGGCACCAATGTGTGGTTTTATATATGAGAGCACATAATAAGAGACCATTTGGGGAATATTTTATGAGAACAAGATAAGCCTTTAATAAAGGTAATAATGCAAAAGTCCAGTGGTCAAAATTAAAGTTTTATATCCCTGGGCAGAATTAAAGGATCAATCAATAAGCATTTGGCTCCTTAATTAAGATTCCTTTTTCTCTTAAGGCCTTCCTTCAGGGAAAAGACACTACTTTGAGAAATGCAATTTAGCTGAAAATATCAGGATGCTCAATATTTATGCATGAAGTAAAAAGAAAAAAAGAGAAACTCTAAGGCATCTGCATGATGGCTGCTGAAGGATCATTTTAAATCTAACTCTTTAGCCACAGTATTATGACGACCTCCTCACGCTGCTTTGCCTGCTCCTCAGTCCTTGGATCACAGTTGAAAGAATTCAGATGAGATGCACAGAGCATGTTAGAGACGATGGAAGGAGTTTGCTGCAAGAAAAACACAGAATCTCAGAAAAAGAGAGTGGGCAAAGGAATCATTGCAGAGAACAGTCATGTGGAAAGGAAAGTGGGCAATGGCCATAGACCACACTGTGCCATGATTAAGTGGGATTTACACTGTGTTTTAAAGTTTGTTGAAGAGACAACTTTCCTGACATGTGTTTTTCTGTCCTGGTAGTTGACAGAACCTTTCAGATTGGCTCTCAATGTAAGTGACATTGGTGTGCCTTTGTTTTATAGCTACTTTATGGCCTTGGGATAATTTGAACTGACAAATCTCCACACAGGACCAAAGATAGGACTCAACCACATTCATCTGACCAGTACTCAGAGTCTCACCATTTCAGTTCATTGTTTTACACACTGTGGATTCATGAGGGAGGTTATCTCCAATGACCTTTCAGCCTGCTAATATCTGACTAGCTGCCCAACAGTAGGGTTAAAAAGTACTTGAAATTCTGAAACAATACAGAATGATATGTACCTGTTGTAGTCAGCCACACGCTGCTGGGTTGAATCTTCAAACCAGGCACAATTTGGGGGAGGAAAGTATTTATTTGTAGCTATAGATATAGGGGAAGTTCCAGAATGCAAAAGAGGCTGCTCCCCTTTTTCACAGGTCTGAGCAGAGAGAAAAACCCATCACCAACACCATACACCCAGAACAGCAAACAGGAAGGAGGGCCAAAGAGAATTTCTTCTCCTTTACATATGCTTATTGTGGGGTTTTGCAACCCTATCCCAGACTTAATGGCTTCTTGAGTCTCTGGAATTTCCTTCCTGCATGGCCCACACAGGAAAAGATGTTTAGTTCTAGTTTCTTTGAGCTTCTTTACATCCTGCCCCCTACTGAGAGGCTGCCTTCTTATAAACATCCTCAGAGACCCACCCAAGATAATAAATAAGATACAAGTTGACAACAAAACCTACCCATTACAGTACCTTTAATATTTATTTAGTACTTTATTATGATTAGATTCAAGTATCATCTGTTCCATTTGACAGTATTGCCCTAATTAAAGCCCTGTGTAAAAACCACACCAGGAATAGGTACTTAAGTAACCATGGGTACTTTATGTGACTTCCTTATAGCTTATAGACTCCAATATGTTCAAAGGAAATATGTACAACACACAAAAATATAAGACTGTTAAATCTATAAGGGGATAAAATATATTTATAGTACCTTAATCATAGTATTCCATGAATATTTACTATAACTACTAGTTTTAAATACATGTCAAAAATGGAAAGAAACTTTTTTTATTTTATTTATTTATTTGTAAGCAGAGAGATACAGAGAGAGAAAGAGTGAGAGAGAGAGAGAGAGAGAGAGAGAGAGAGAGAGAGAGGCATACCACAGTCTCTAGCCACTGCAAACAAACCTCAGATGCATGTGCCACTTTGTGCATCTGTATCATGAAGGTACTGGGTAACTGAACCCTGGTCCTTAGGCTCTGCAGGCAACTGCCTTAACCACTTAGCCATCTCTCCAGCCCTCAAAACTTTTTATTCATGTTGTTTACTTTATAAAATGATTTTCCTTTACCCTGAAATAATTTAATCTCTTCCCATATTAAATCCTAGAGAATATTTGGATATAATTATAAAATTATTAAATATTCTTTTAGAGAGGAGTCATGTGATAAACCAAATTAAGATATTGTGTTAAGATGGTAATGAATTCTATATTTTAAAATATGACATTTCTATAACCTAGACTATGAAATTAATGTGAAACAATCACTGAGAAGCTGCTCTTGTAAAAAGCATTGACTCCTCTCGTTGACCCACAGTCATGAAATGCAGAGTAACCTTGCTTCTCTGACTTCATTTTGTGCCTGTTCTTTGGCTAAAGGCGCAGATTATAAATTACTATCCGATAAGCACCAACCACAGTTCTCTCCTCAAAGAGAATAAAAAATACTTTATTCTAGAGACAAAATGAGTGACTGAGACCTGGGAACACAAATTCGGGTTATCCCAAATAGTGTGTTCTGAAGTTGTGAAAGTTTCATGATTTTTTTTTATAGTATCATAATAAAGTCCTTTCCAAATATGTTGGTAGGACATCAGTTAAGTGGGGTATAGGTATACTGATAACATTCTTAGGTTCAGGGTTCTTAGAAACTATGGAGTCTGTTAGTGCATTCCATAAAGACATACTAATAGTCACAGGGTGGTAACTCTCACACAAAGATGGTCAATAAGAAGCTACTTACGTGGGATAAGATGGTCCAAGATAATTTGGCTGTGGACTGCAACATCTCCACCCCCCTCAGAGACTGTAATGAGGCAATCAACCAGGTAGGAAAAGCTTCATTTCCAGAACTTTTGTTCACTGCCCTTGACTTTTTCTCCTGAGTCCCCTTTAATTTCAGGAGGAGCAAACTTCACAATACACACTTCTCTCTATCCATAAAGTATTAGCACAATTATCAATGTAAGCAAGTGTGTTGGCTTGAATGTAAAATGTCCCCCATAGACTAATGTATTTGAAAACTTAATCCTCATTTTGTGGCACAGTTCTGAAGGATTGTAGAAGCTTTAGGGTATAGAGCAATGCCAGAGGAAGGGTGTCCCTGTGGGCCGTACTTTAGGTCTCATAGTTCAGCCTTGCTTGCTGTTCTGTTCACTTGTTATGGGAGGCAGAGAGTCAGGTCCCTGCTACTTCCTGCTCTACTGCCATGATGGATATCCCATTGAACTGTAAGCCAAAAGCAAACTCTGGGTATGCTTGTCCCAGCAACTAAAAGACTGTATCTTCAGTATTAAAAGATTCACATTAACAATTTTACAACTGCTGGGACCCCTTTGCAAAATCAGAGCTGAGTTAATGAAGGGTCAATGGTGAATAGGCTACACCTTGATCAGTGTTGTTTAATTAACCCTGCCACTTGCCCTCCATTCCACGCTAAACTTGAGGTTAGTGTCTAAAAGACTAGGATTTACTGGAGTTTTGTTATTTATTCCTTTTCCCAATGTGGCCACATTGAATAAACCTCTTTTCTCTGCTATTAACTATTATTCATCTCTTTAATAGCCAAGTCTATCTTTTAGGTGCATCTACAGCCCAGGCTATTGTACTGAAATCTCCTATAAATAATGTCCTATTATAACAGGAAAAGAATATAAAATAATATATCATAATTCTGCCATAAAGAAATGTAAATATGTAAACACATCAAGAAAACTTTTTGTTAATAATGTTTATAAATTTTTGCTTAGGATTAGAACAAATCAAATATGAGCTTGTAAAATGAGATAAAATAATGAACCATGTATTCTAAAAAAAATCCAGAATAAAATTCAATAACTATTTTTATGAAACAAGGTTTGAATTTTAAAGTGCCATAAAAATCTACTTTGAAATAATTTTAATAATCTTTAAAATTACGAAGTCCCCTAAATTTTTTAAGAACATGCTATTATGATAACTCAGGAATTATTTATCAGTATAATCTTAATTTTCAACAGTGAACTGCTTAACTTTATTTGAAATAATTGAATGCATTTTAAACTTTATATTAAAATAAAATTATAAATATAAGTTTTAATAATTATGTTTTATCACATATATTTTAAAAGTATATATATTAAATTTTAAAATGTTTAATACTTCTAAGTGAGATGGGGAATTAGAAGCCTCACTAATGAAACTGGGGGAATGGAAACAGTCAAGGTAAAACACTTAAATAAGCTCTTTTCCTGCCAGAGCCAAGATCTGCAAATGAACTTGTTAAGTCAGATGAGCTCTCCATAGGCAAGCATATGGGAGCCATGCACGCCTAGCCAAGCAAAGCAGTGCTGGTCCCTGGGAAGTGTCTCTCTTCACACATACCAGGTTTTCATGATGAGAAAAAGCTGAAGCAGAGTAAGTAAGCCAGCCAAGGTCTGGAGGAACCACCAGGAAACATCCGACACCTCCCCTCACCCATATATCAGCACTGGGAACACTGAGATGACGGCTGCAGGCATGGGCTTCCACTCATCTGTCCACACAGTACGGAATGATCCAAGGATGAAGCTAACTCTGCAATCCAGCATCGCAAGGCGAGAAATTCACTTCAAAATCGTCAGAACACCACTGGGAAATAATGACACCTAAATCTGACTCTATAGGCCTAAACTGGAAGCGTGAATTTCAGCTTCCTTATGGATGTAGTTTGCTAAATGAAACTTTACAGGATTGGGAAAAAATAACATTAAACCTCATTCCACCAAATAAGAAAAAAATGAATTATAGTGATTTAAAAAAAATACTGTACATTTAACAAAGCTTGCCTGTTTTGACTGTTTGTAGGTTATGTTTAACTTTCGTCATTTTTAAAATGTTTTAAGCTTTTAGTGCCCATATTTTAATTGCTATGCTTGTGTTTATGTAATAATGGTTTTACTTTTGTTTGTATACTGCTCAGTCTGATTTTAGGATTATTCTGTTTCTCTACTCAGTCTATAATTGGGTAGTCTCTACTATTCTTACACATGGCATGAACTTTTCTTCTTTATATCTTTCTATGTTATCTCCTCCACTTTCTATCTCACAAAGACAGCCTTCCATAGAACTAACAACTTATAAATCTGCACCATAACAGTATCCCAACTTTTAAGTTTCATATACTTTCTCTACCTTTCTCTACTCCTTAGCCACCAGGGGCTAGAGAGATGGCTATCTGGTTAGGGATGTTTGCTTTCAAAGCCTGGCAGCCTGTTTTCCATTCACCATTACCCATAGAGAGCCAGATGTACAAAGTGGTGGATATACCCAGATACACAATGTGGGGCATGCATCCTCTCTCTCTATATATATATATATACACATATATATATGTATATATATATATATATATATATATATATATATATATATATATATATATATATATATATTAAATTGATATCTTTCTTGTCCAAAATTAGATACATTGCATTAGCAAAGATTATGTTGGTATCCTCATTTCCCTCCTCCCAGTCCTCAATCCACTGGGTATCCTCCTCAGTTGGCATACTGGATCAATCCATGGGGTAGGGGGTTACAGATAGCACAGGAGGCAGCCAGGTCCCCCCCCCTTTGTGTATTATTGCTGAGGGGGCCAATGTCCCTGGATATTCTCCTCCACCATGGCTCTTACACTTTTTCTGCCCCTCTTTTTCTCAGTTCCCTGAGTCAGGGTGGGTGAGTTTTAAGACTGCTTTATTGTTGAGATCTTAAGGGCCTCTGTACTTCTGCTTTAGGTTGTGTTGGAAATCATTGGTGTCTGTCATGCTGACTTATCCTGGGTTGAGTGATTAGCTGTGCTGATAGATCTCTTGCTATCCCATCACTCTCTCAAGGGTTTTATTTGGGGCCTACACGATAAGCCTGGAATGGTTCATCTCTTGCCAGGATGTCAGCCCTCCACCTGTAGCTAGTTGGTGTAGTTGGAATGACCACAGCTCTCTTACTGCCTTCTGAAAAATACAAACAGTATCTCCATCTGAGAGTGAGGTCAGTATGGGTTAAATGTGACACACATTTCTACTTTGGTGAAATTCAATTGGGATTAGCCTCTCTGTAATTCTCTAGTAATGGGAGTTTCTCCTTAGGGGCCCAAGTTTTTGATTCCCATAGGATTTTGCCGGGTCCCAACTCCAGTTTACTGTTACTTGACACTGAGTGGATTTCTTGGCCAATTTGAAAGCTGTTGAATACTCCCTCCCAGCTTTTGGCACCTCTATTGCCCAAGTGATCACTTCTTGACTCACTTATCTCTCCCAGGAGGCAGTGTATTCAGCCTTCTCATGGCAGGGACTCTTGGTGTTTTGAGATGACTTCTGTAGTTTCTTCAGAAATATAGGCTCTTACCTTTGGCCTGGGGTGGGTATTTTTCATAGTCACATGCCGCTGGGATGAATCTCCAAACCAGGAACAATTTTGGGGAGGAAAGAATTTATTGAAGTAACAGAACCAGGGGAAGTTAATGAAAAAGGCTGGCTCCCTTTCACAGAAGCAACCAGAAAGAGAAAAAAAAAACAAAACAACAACAACAACAAAAAAAAAAAAACACCACCAGCACCTCAAGCAAGCAAGCACATTGTAACATTGTAATTCACAAAACTCAGAACTGCCAGACCAGGATTCTGGCTTTTGCATATCTATCCCTAATATTTTGCATCCGATTTAGAAAGGGCCAGTCCCCAAGAGGCTAGGCCAAAGTGACACTTCCTCCAGCCAGAAGCCTGGAGACAATTAACAATTAAATAAACACAATGATAACAAATTCTATTGGGGGACATTATTCAAACTACCACAGTATTCAAGAGCTTTGACAGAATCCTTTCTTGTTTTAGGGACCTTTTGAGGTTATACGACTTACCTTTCACAATGGTTATCATTAGGAAAACAAATGTCAACAAATGCACTGAAGTATGCATGAAACTGGAAAACATTATGTGCAGTTGGTTAGTGTTAATTGTTATGGCCAATATGGAACTCAGTGGGAACTTTCCTCAGAAAGCTAAAATAGACCTATCACATCACACACACACACACACACACACACACACACACACACACACACACACGTGTGTGTGTGTGTGTGTGTGTGTGTGTGTGTGTGTGTGTGTGTGTGTGATGTGATAGGTCTATTTTATATATATATATATATATATATATATATATATATATATATATATAAAATCAGGTTTTGGCATGTACTTGTCTATACTCAAAGACTCTATATCTTTATGATAGAGACACTTGCCACCTTTGTTCACTGAAGCTCTACTCAAAATAGCTAGGATTCCTAGCGGAGAAATAGTGAAGCTTACAACAAAGACACATAGCTCTTACCTCAAAGGGAATAAGAGATACTTTATTCTGGAGCCAAAAATGAGTAACCATGGCCTAGGGACACAGATTCAGATTACCCAAACTTCAGGTTCCAGTGTAACAAAATTTTACTAAAGGCTTTTATAGAACAAAAGAAAGCCATAAACCAGGCTTTTCCAATATATTTGGTAGGCACATTACAGAACAGTGAGGGTCTGCTTGCTATGTGGTTCATAGCTTAGCTAACAGGCCTTGCTGAAGGAAATATGTCACTGGGTGTGGACCATTAGATTGTATAGCCCAGCCTTGCTTGCTGTTCTCTCTCTACTTCCTCCCTACTGAGGTGATAATATGATTCAGGCTTTTTGCTGCTGCTGCCAAGCTTTCCTGTCATAATGGATTTTGCATCAAACTATAAGCTGAAAATAATAAACACTTTCCTTCCCTAAGTTGCTTCTTAATTGATATTTTTGTCCCAACAATGATGGAACATTCTGTAGCTGGTGGTGTGTATGTAAATTCCAAAATCTGCTCACCTAGTAGTTATAAGGATATTAGGTCAGACACAGAGGTTGGCACTAAATAGAAATTTGGGGGAGCCTGAATATATCCCCAAGTTATTTGGCTCTGAACTTGCAATGAATGTTGCTATTCTCTCCACACTGAAACTTTCTCTCCGCATTGAAATCCTAGTCAGGCACATGGTCTTTTCAAGATAGGTACAGTTTATTTATTTCCTATTATTTAGGAACTTCAGTTCCCAAAATTTTGAATCAAGATCAGCCACTGGGTCGCAGGACCATGAAGCCAGAGGTGAGTCACAGGTACATGTCTCATTGAACTGTTGGCCTGATGGATGCATGGTAGGCAAATCAAGCAGACAGTATCAAGCAATGGGAACCTTCCATTGCTAAAGTCCCACAAGCATTCTGAAGTCTTCTATCTCCGGGTCACTTGACATTCACAATTGGGTTATCAGGTGACTGGTCCTGGGTCACTGTGTGGTCCTGACAGTGTTAGATGACTGTGTAGCACTCTGCTTTGTTTGATAAATTCTGGTGTGTTTGATGGATCAATTCTTGGTTCTTTATTTTTTTTCTACTATTGTAATATGCTTATTTGCCCATATACATCTAACCTACATTGATAAGTTTATAGGTAGCATCACTTTCCCTGTATCATTAAATTTTTTATCAGCCTCCTGATTGATACTGGTAGTATCTACATGTCAGTCATTCTTCCTCTATACTTACAATAAAAATAGAGCCGAATGCTTTTTGGCAAAGGAGTCACACAGGTCAAGGCAAAAACTGAAAGACACTGTTCCACACTATCTGGAGTAACAGAACAGGTCACAACCTATCCTCCACAAATAAAAAGAATGTCTCTAAAAAGTATCATACTTGAACCATGAACAGATGCTGAATCTCTGGTTGGAGAAGATTCAAGACAGAAGTGCTTTTTCCCTTCCCTTAGTTGCTCAAGCTGTCGCTTTGTTTTACTTTACTTGCAATATAAATCGGTTTCACAGACTTACTTGAAGATGACTTCTAAGGAAAAGAATAAGGTTTTCTCCTGTAATTCATTTTTCTTTCAATAACAGGATATTTGTAAAACTAAACATGCCTCAATATAGACATAATAAAAACTCTCTTTAATAAAAACTATCTCTTTAATAGGGAAAAGGAGAAAGATGAAGGCAACCTCTGGTGCAGATCCACTTAGCTCTAAGAAAGAATCAGTAATTCTATATCTCACCTTAATATACATGCTTGAGCCTTTGTCTAATGGCTTTCTGTCAATTGCAAGGTAGTTACAAACATTGTGGGGATCAAATTAGATAATCCACTGTGGGATCCTGCTGAGGAGGCATGGAGGACATAGGGTCAAAGGAAAGTTGAGACTGGCCTGAGACCCCAATAATCTCATCCTGAGACCAGCAGGAGTTTGGCTGACTCCTTCCTTCCCCAACCTCCAGCCACCTGGCGGACCCTAGCAAATCTTGATAAGTCCAGAGGTATCAAGACCTGAGTTTACTGGAATTCACATAATTCAGCTATAAGGTAATAGCAAGGCTCAGGCAATGAGAAAGTCCTTCCAGCTTACCTGTGTAGCTGACTCCTGCCAATCCTTTCATGAGACATCCACAGGCCACCCTGCCACCACCAATCCCTTTGCCCCTTATCCCCCTGCCTCTAATTTTCCTCCTACATAAAAAAACCTTCCCCAACATATTAAATGAGCTATCCACTGCAACTGTCTCCTGAGAGAACTTCCTTTTGTTGGCTCACTGCTGTACCAAGACTCTGTTCACTCACCTCTGTGGATGAACAGGGGTGTTAGTGTGCAATGATCCCCCAAGTAATCCATAGACCATAGCTGGCACCTAAATGTGGGATCATCCATCAGCTGGACAGCAGGTACTCTGGGACACACAGGGGAAGGTGAGCCTCCCTCCAAGTTAGGCACATTGGCCCAGGGGCAGTCTAGGGTCTTGCCTCCATACTCTGAGGGCTGGCGGGACTTTTTCTTTCCTTTATTTTTAGTCCACGCCATTGCAAGGGACTCTTCAAAGGCGAAAGAACAATCGATGTCTCTTGGCTGAGGCTACACGTCTGCAGAGAAGGAAGGCTCTTAGCTGGATGAATTGACCCCGACAGCCTGTCCATGTGTTGGCTGCAACCTTCTATCTTAATCTCTCTTTTCACTAAACCTGGCTATGCATCAAACAGTTAAAAGCCATTAGGGTGATCACCAGTTTTCTGAAGTTTGTGGTTAGGCTTATATCTGAGTCTCTGAAGAATCCCTCATGGTGCTGGCCAACACAAGAACATTGCCTTCTGACTTTGGCATTCCCACATCTTTTCTATCATAGGGAATTTCTTGTCCCACCAGAAGAAATCCCCAAGGATCTCTAAGGGCACTTCTCAAGTTGCAAGGACTTAAAATCTCCAAGAAGGAGGCTACTTCCTTCTGGGAGGAAGTCCTCAGTATAGCCCCCTGGATGACTTCTATGACCCTTATGATGCAGAGGTATGGACCTGTGTAGCTTATTTAGCTAGAAACAAAGAAATTCAGTAATGAACACATTCCTTTCTTCCCTTTCTCCCAATAATAGTAGGAATCAGACAATGTGTAAGTCCTCCTAAAATGGAGACTGATCCTAAATTATAAAATAACACCAATTCTGATAAGGAAAGCTCTGAGGATCACCTTAATGACAGACCTTAGCTTCCTAGTAAAGACCATTGAGGAGATCCACCAAAACTGCATTCCCAGCCTGTGGCCTTCACTGCAGCCACAGTCCCACCCGTCAGACACACCCTCCAGCCTTCAAGATGAGGGTGAGGGTGGTGACTCTCCAGTGCCTGTAGTACCTTTGCCTCAAGAATCACCACCTTGGCCGCCATATATCCCTACAACTCCTGAGGAACCAAAAATTAATCATATCCCCACCCCCTCTCAACCAACAATGATTTCATAAATAGTTATGTGAATTATGGGATGCCAGTTGGGCTATGGAGACATCAACTGTCTCCACCTTTCCCGTTAGCATTCAATCCACATAAGCCCAGCCTTCACATTGGTACCCTTCCAGCCAAAGACTTTAAAAGAATTGAAACAGGCAGTCTGAGAGGATGGCATGCATGCCCTTTGGAATAAATCCCTCCTCCAGAGTCTGTGAGGCGTTCTTAACACTCCACAGGACTATCGAGACATCTGCAGGTCCTCCCTCCCTAGCCTTTTTTTTCTTCAGTGTGAGGCACTTTATAGGGTCTAATGCCTTCAACAATTTAGAAAGAACCAAAGTCAGCAGGATATCTCCTGGGGCTTTTATGAGCTCTTTGGACAGAGTGATTTTCCCATGGATGAACCAAAATGTTAGTGCACAATGACCCCCCCCCCCCAAGTAATCCATGGGTTCACAACCCACCTCACATATTTAAACTATAAATGCATTACTATTATTATTGTTATTATTATTATTATCATTATTTTAGACAGAGTCATTTGTATTTCTCTGGCTAACCTAGAACCTGGGATATTCCTCATTCCACAGCCTCCAGATGGTTAGGATTTTATGTGTATGTCACCATGCCTAGTTCACCTACAGACTTCTGTTTCCTAACTTCTTCAGTATAGAGGAAAATTGAGACAGTGAGAACATGGACCTAAATGTTGGAAAGTTTTTCAATTGTCCATGTGTTTAATTTCGCTGCTAAGAGTCTGGGTTAACTCATTTGTGTTAGGTAGTTAGATGCAGCAGGCTTGAAGTTTTTTTCAGGATAGACCCTTTCCTCAAAAACTGCTTCAGGGCACCAACCACCTGTTTCACAAGTAACACATTCATTGTGTAAATAAACAAGTGTGATCTTTAAAGACAAAGGGAAGTGTTGCAAGTTCTCCTTCCTAGAATTTTAAATACCACATGAAAGGTGAAAAAGTATCACAACTATTCTTCCAAATTGCAATGTAGGCACCAAAACTGGGGGGAGTAATCAACAACTTTCAAATACGCCAAGAAATCCACTCAGTGACAAAGAACCCTTAATTAGAATTGGGAGTCAGGCCAAAACCCTATGGGAACAAAAAACTTAGGCTCCAAGGAGAGATTCCATTACCAGAGAACTACAGAGAGGCTAATCCAAATAGAATCTTATCAAATTAGAAATGAGTATCTCATTTAACATATACTGTTCTCATTCTCCGATGGAGACACTGTTTGTATTTTTCTGAAGGCAATGAGTCATGGTCATTACAACTCCACTAATGAACCAAGGGCAGATGGCTGACATCCTAGCAAGAAATGAACTACCCCAGGCCTAGCCTGTAGACCATAAATGATACCCTTGAGAGACTGGCAGGATAAGCAAGAGACCTATAACCACAACCAGTCAACCAAGGATAAGTCAATGAGACAGACATGGATTTCCAACATAACCTAAAGCAGAAATCCAGAGACATTTAAGATCTCAACAATAAAGCAGACTTAAAACTCACCCACCATGACTCAGGAACTGAGAGGAAGAGGGGGTGGAAAGACTGTAAGAGTCATGGTTGGGGAGAATATCCACAGACATTGCCCCCTTCAGCAACAATCCCACAAATTGGGCTGACCTGGCTGCCTCCTGTACTATCTGTAACCCCCTACCCCGTAGGTTGATCCAGCATCCCACTGAGGAGGTTACCCAGTGTACTGGGGACAGGGATGAGGTAAATGGGATACTAACACAATATTTGCTCATATAGGGTATCTAATTTTGAATAATAAAGATATCAATAAAAAACGACATGAAATAAGGATGAAGCACATTAAATATATATTTTATTATACATGCATTCACACACTCATATATATATGTGTGTGTGTGTATGTGTGTGTGTGTGTGTGAGAGAGAGAGAGAGAGAGTTATATTATAACAGGTTATACTTTTGTATACCCTCTCCCTGGCTCCAATTACCCTAGACATATTTACTTTTATATTTTTCTTTTTTCTTTAATTCTTTTTTGTCATCTTTGTTACAAGATGTTTGTCAAAATAATGAGATCTCAGTTGTATCTTTGACCTTGGATGGACAGGTCTTTTTACCTAGACAGAAACTTTCTGGTAAAGAACAAAGATATACAATTGGTCCATTCTTTAACAGCTAATCCAAATGAGACTGTCAATCGCCTGGACAGGAAAACGTTCCTTTGGAAAGCTGTCTTTTGCAGAAACTTTAAGAAATTGTATAAACCTATCCTGGTCATGTAAGTCAGCACAATGGTCTCTCTGACCATTGTTCTTTCCCCACAATAATGTTTTCCTATACAATCACTATGTTAACCATTGTCAACTCTCACCTTTGAGTATATAATATTCTGCAGTGAACTATGTCTATTTTCAAGGCTGTTCTCTTTATGTCTCAATTGAACTCTATTGATGGTTACCTCAAGATTCAGGGAAATGAGTGGAACCCAAAACAAAAATCTTGTAACAAATTTTAGCAACTATATAACATACACTATATATATATATATATATATATATATATATATATATATATATATATATATATATATATTCCCTGTTGGAAGTCATTTTACCCAACTTCACATGCATAAACACTTATTTCTTTTCATTAAAACCCAAATAGGGTGTCACAATCATGGTTTTGTTTTTACTAAACTGTTCTACTTTTAATTAAAAATAGATTATTGAAAATTGTATAATTTTAGCTTGAATCAAACTTGGGTTTTACAATTTTTCATAACTTTCCAATGCTATTAACGAAAAAAATGAGTCATTCAATATCTGGTTGCATAAAATAAGTATATCCAGCACCAACATTTCAAAAAAGTACTGACAGATTTATATATTGTATAAAACTCAGCTAGATGATGTGTTTTATAGTTTTTCCTTCCCTAGATATTTTTTATTTTGTTTATGGCTGCTATGTAGTTAGAATTCGATTGAAATTGACATAGAATTCATAAACATATACTAGGCCTTTTATGATAATTTATGTAATTTTTCACAAGATTGGGTTTGTAGCTATTGATAGCCCATGGACTTTGCTCTGGAATATGTTGTGGAAGAAATCAGTATAATTATTCATAAGGAAAGTATATAAACAACAAAATATCTTTTAAAAAGTGCACTGTGGATATGGACTGTGATAGCAGTTATAAAAAAGTAACTCATGGTGGGTGAGTCATGGTCACCATGAGTTACTTTTTTATTACTTCTCACCCACCATGACTCAGGGAACTGAGCGGAAGAGGGGATGGAAAGATTGTAAGAGAAATGGTGGGGGAGAATATCTAGAGACATTTCCCACCTCAGTAACAGCATGCAAAGGGGGGGTGGAACCGGGTTAACTCCTAGGCTATTCACAACCCCCTACCCCATGAACTGATCCAGACTGCCCACAGAGGAGGCTATCCAACTGACCAGGAAAAGAAAAGAGGGAAATAGTGGAATTGGAGACATCAACACATTATTCCCTTATTAAGTGTATCTAATTATGGATAATAAAAAATTAAAAAGTAACTGTTTTATCAAGATTTATAGACAAAAAATATCTGAGACTTTAACATTAAACCAAGGCATAGAGTTTAACATGTTACACAAATGCAAAAAAATATGATTCTAGTTGGAAAAAAAGCCCATTTGCAGAAGCATTGTGTATAGGTTTGCATCTAAATTGTCGCCTACATCCACATGTGTTTTTGATTAAACCTCATACTTAGTCCCCAGCTGGAGAATCCTGTGGGAGTGGAGCCTTTCTGGAGTAGTTATGTCACTGTGTCACTGGGGATGGGCTTTGGAATATTAAAGCCCAGTCCAGACCCATAAATTCACTCTCTCTACTTTTCCCCTGCTGTTGGAAAGATGCAATAACTGGCATCTGTTCCTGTCTGGCATTTCTCACTCTAATGAAACTTTATCTCAACATTGTAAGCTGAAATAAACTCTTTCATAAGTTTCTCTGGTTGGGTGTTTTGTCCCCGCAGTGAGAAGGTAACTGCTACATGTTGACATACAAAAAATATTTTTTGTTAAACTAAAAGGTGGATATTATGATAAATGTATTTGTCAAATGGGAAACCTTGCAAGAACCTAAACTAGTAGACCACATAACAGGCAAGAACAAGGGTCAGATAGAATAGACAATTTTTGTAATTTTAGTAATAGCAAGAACAGAAATTGCAGTGTCAGATTTCTTAGTCTCTGTCCCCATTGGTCAGCATGAGTTGGATCAGATGAAGCCTGAACACTTAGTGGGGTCTGGGACAGGAGAGGACCCATAATAACAGAAAGCTCAATTATTAACTGCAAACGTCACTGGATGTACCTTTTACATGACCTTTGTATTTATTGTTATGGGATATCATGAAAATATGCTCTTTGGAATTAGATACCTCAACTTACACTATTTAAATATAGACTGCTATCCAAATTCCCTTGAAAGAAAGCATTGTGTCAAATAGCTGTATATGCATGGAAGAAACGTACTACTGGATTATTGCAAGCATGAAGGGAAAGGCTAGGTTAAGACAAAAAACTTGAATTTAAAGACTGTGGCAATGACTTACACATATTGTTTTCTTTTGGCTTATCCCAGTCATTTTGGACTTTATGATGTAAAGTAGAAGAAAATTCAAATTCCTATTAGTACTATTATTTTAAATTGTAACAGAACTAAATTGGAGAAAACCAATTGAAGATAAGATTCTTAGTTGTGTTGCATCTGATATATGCAGCTAATTAATGACATTTTAAAAGCCTAAATGATAAAACAGATTTAACAAAGAAAACAGAATCAGAAAATAAATTTTGATGATAGAATTCCCATAAATTTGATTTGCATTGAATGCAAGGAATGTGGAAAGGATAGAAAAATTGAGGATAACAAAAAAATAAAAATTTAAATATTAGATAGTATTAAATATTATATATCACTTCTATTGGATAAGATAGCACGCAATAGAGATCAGAAACTCCAGTTGGGAGAAAGGAATACTTCATGGACATAAAATGGTAGAAGTTTTTGTTCTGCACTGAAATCAGTTACATTTTCAAATGTGGATCTAAGAAAATTTGAGGCTATATGTATATATAGAGAGAGAGGGAGAGAGAGAGAGAGCTAATGGCATTATGTAAAGAAGAGACAGGGACAGTGAGGAAGAGGAAGAGGGAGAGGAAAAAAGGAAGAGAAATATCTAAGACCCAGTACAGAGCTGAAAATTCTTACTGGTGATCATGTTTCTTCACAGATTTACTTTCGCCCCACTGAAAGAGCAGAACAAGGCAACATGACCACTACTTCCTTTTAATTGATTTATTATGTCAGTCTAAGAGACTTTTTTAGGCCAACTTTTTTTTATCACTTTTTCACATGAAATAGAACTTCAAATGGCCCCTATTATCTGATAAGTGCTGCTCTTTAGTCAGTCATACTGAGTTTTGGAAAGCATATCTGAATGCCATTTGCAATGCTGTTAACATAACACGCTCCTTCAAGGGGTCAGAAACCTTTATTTTTCTTTATTTTTAAAATAAATTATTCTTTTCAATGTTCACTTTTAATACACTTCATTCTAACTAATGCCACCTCAATCATTGAGCTGAGGTGAAAGGAAAAGAAAAAAAAGGAATTCTGGTTTTGGTCTAATGATTTTAGAGTTCTTCTGCATCTTTGTTTTCTGAACTAATGGTGGGCAATTCAATTAACCTTTTGCTTGTGATATGTCTTAATGTATTTTCTGATCTCTTTCCGGAGTGAAATCAAAGGTGATATTATTGTCCAGTGGAAGAAACCATCCATGATAGGCTGCTAGTCAATTTCTTTATATTTTTTCACAAGAATGCATGTATTTATAATATTTGTTGCCTGTATCACTGCATGAAGGTAAGATTTCAGTCTTTCAGAATAGCTGTTTTTAGGTTATTCTAGTGTTACTCTGGGAAAATTAATTTCAGTTAATTCACGATACAAATGTTTTATATATGGTATAGGGGACCATCTAATGTGTAAATATGTACATGTGTTTTGTGATGTTTTCACCATTTTAAACATATCTCCTCAAATAAGTACCCTTTCTTTCTTGGTCACAGTGGTATGTTTTTGTGATTATAGTACTTGGAGCTTCAGGCAGGAGGACTGCCACCAGCCATCATATGCTGATGTAGTCAGCTTTCTCTGTTGCTGCTCAGAAAGAACCCAAGCAAAAGCACCTTATTGAGGAATAGGTTTATTTGGCTTATGGATTCAAGGGAAGACTCCATCCTGCCAGGGAAAATGATGACATGAGCATAGGGATGGATATCACCTCTGCAACAGCACTGCAATTAGTGGCAGGAAGGTGTGCCAAACACTGGCAAGGGGAAGCTGGCTTATAACCCCCATAAGCCCACCTCCAACAACACAGCTCTAGTGAGGTTGTAAAACCCAAACTGCCATCAGCTGGGGATCGATCAATCAGAACACATTCATTTGCTTATGGGGGACATCTGGATCAAACCATGACAACTGCATAGTGAATTCAAGGCTAGCTGGATACATACATGCATGTATACATATATAGCTATTTAAAGAAGTAATATTTCTTGAATCTAGCTTTTGAAGTGTAGGATGCATCAATGCTATCTATATCTGCCCTACTGTACAATAACACCCCAAAGCTTATTGCTTCCATCTAAATGTAACTCAGTACTCATTATTCAACTTTATTCACATGTATGAAACTGATATTTTCTATTTAAAATTTCAAAACGTAAAACTCTTGAGAGTCCCTTGAAATTTGAAGTTTTCTTATGTTGTAACCCTCTAGTTAGAACATATTTGACAACTTGTCAACTTTCTGTGTGTGTGTGTTGTGTCTGTGTATAAATTGTGTTTTCAATGTGAAATGTCACCCAAAGGCTCATATGTTTGATAATTTGGTCCCACAGAGAGGTGTTGTTTGGTAAGACTGTGGAGACATTACTAGGTGGAAACTCATTTGAATAAGTAGGTGACTGGAGGTGTTTGGCACAAAGTGTAGTTAGAAGATAGAAATGTAACAGAAGCATTCAATAGATATATTCTCAGAGTTATTTGTAAGATCTAGAAAAAAGAAGTATTCCTATAGTTCTTTCCCATAATTCAAACTCACCTGAATAGTAAGAACCAAGAACTGATTAAATGCACTCTTGTCTAACGTTTACAAAGCATAATGTATACTTTCTATTGGGATTAAAAACTTTTCATGTTAGTGAATATTACTTTATTAAAATCCCCGTATGTTATAGTACAGAAAACTAAAAGTTTGGTATAGTGATCAATAGAAATGGAATTTGCATTTGGTCCCTTTTAATAAATTTAAGGAAAACTTGACATTGCCAGCATCCTGTATCCCAAACCTTTGGATTCCTTTACCCAGTTCAGGTTTCTTTAGTTTTACCATCCTCAGAGTTTTCAGGGGCCACAAATACAGAATTTTGCTTATTGTTTGTTTAGAAATCCAAAATTCATTTCAAAACTATTTAGTAACCCCTTATTGGTGCTCCTAATATTTAAGATATTGGTGTAGATATTTAAATATATGGAAATTTCTCAGTAATCCTCAAATTTTACTATCCGTTTCCTCTGTGTCTAACTTTAATACATCTAATTTCATTCATCCTCTTTCAAAATATATTTATCTGGTAGAATAACTACCTATGGCATTTGCATTACTTCAGTGTTGCTGTGGGTAAATACCTGGCAAAGGTAAACTGAGGAAGAAGGGTTTATTTTGTCTTACAGTACAGGGATGTAGTCCATCAAACCAGGGGATACTTGATGGCACTGAGCATTCAGAAGCTGGCTTCACTGCATCCACAATCAGGAAACAATCCAGGACTCCAGCACAGAGAACTGTGCTGCCCATGTTGAAGACAGATCTTCCTACTCAATTAACCTAATCAATACAATTACTCACAGGTATGCCCAGAAGTTAACCTAGTCTCCAAAATCATTCACACCATACCCCATGGCTCCTTTCCTAGGTGATTTTAGGTCCAGTTCACGGACAATCAATATACCCAATCACAGAGTTCTTTGTAAAATTGGGTATATTTCCATTTTCAATTGGCACATAATAATTATAACTATGGATTTGCTGAAGGGTGATAATTCCATACATGTTACATTGAGCAATGGTGTAATCAGAATTGGGTTTCCCATGTGATGTTAAACATTTGACATTTCTTTGTGTTGGAAATCTTTACCTCATCTCTTCCAGGTCTTTTTACAGTACAGCAAATTGGTGTGAACTGGGCAACATGTGACCTTATTTCTCCTATGTAACTGCATTTTCATATTTGTGGTACTAGTTCTCTTTGCCCCAACTTTCTCTTTACTTCTGACCTCCTGAAAATCACTATACTATACTGCATCACCATATCAATTAATTTGGCTTCCACACAAAAATGCTTGAATAATTTTGCTTAAAATACATATTTCCAGTTCCATCCATTTTGCTACACATGACAGTGTTTCATTATTCTGGTGATAAACTGTCACTGTCATCACACCACATTTTTTCTTGTTGTTCAGTCATCAGTAGTGACCAGAGTTGATCTAGGTGTTTCATTGGTGTTCCTCAGAAAAATAAGAGAGAAATAATGGAGAAGAAGGAAGTAGAATGAGGAGATCATCCAGTTCATATGAAATAATACCTCAAATAGTCAACAGTGTGAGCAAAAGCAAAACTGGAGGTAATTGCTGCACCTAACTCACAAACATACAGAAAATCTCTGGAAAAAAAAGTTCAAAGAGGTTGGTACTGGTAAAAACTGATGAATCTCTACAACAGACATAGAAACAAGAGATACATATACAAATCTGTAGCCTCCTATTCTTCCACGAAGGATCATAAATACACACCAGAGAGAGGACTAGCTCTTCAAAAAATATATTTAATAAACACAGCATGATGGTTTTAAGCAGAAAAAGCATCAGAGAAAAAGTAACTAAAACTTTAAATTACTTAAATCAAAAATTTCCTGGTTACTATGTGTGGTAATTCTATGCAGAAAATACCATAGTGTATCATCAGTATTTTCAAAATGTAGATATTTAAAGTCTCATTTTATTATCCCTTTTTGGCAAGAGTAATCTGAAGTGCTTCATTTTTCTTTCCTTTCCGAGCTGGTATCAATTTCCTTTCAACCAGTCCTTCATTAGTTAATCTTATCTTCTCTGGCTGATGTGGATCAATTGAGCAGGAAGATGCAGCAGAAATGTGGTTAAAGATGACATTGTTAAATTTTCTCATTTTTAAACCCTGAACTTCCAGACATCCTTCATAATTTTGTCACTATCCTATTTTTATCTGAAAAACACTTCTATATGAATAAATATTTATTACTCTATTTGGGAACAGATGCATTCTCTTAAATAGAGAAAATTTTAGAGATGTTTCCAGATTATACCTTTTATTATGTCATCAATATGTAGCCATGATGAATTTATTTTAATATTCATCTAGTTGATTAAAAGTCGACTTTTTCACACACTAGGATCCTCAGATGTCATTCAGCCCCTCTACTGACTCACACTTTTGTTAGTAAAGTATTTTCAAAATTTGTGTCTCTAAGAAATGATTTCTTGATGTAATTAAATAGCAATTGGAAATTTTTATGGGCAACATTTTAAGCCCTAAATTCATAAATTAAAAGAAGCAATGCAAAATTAGAAATTCTCAAAGAATGATAAGCACCTGTAATTGATTACCAGCTGAAATCAAAGTATGATAATCACTGCTGCTAATTCAGTATTAGGTAATCTTTGGGGAAAACTATATAGAAAAACACTGGTAAAATGTAAAGTTTACACAAAATACAGTTATCAAGTCTAAAGTTAGCTAGGTCAACTGACTCTTTTTTTATTATTTTATGGGAGGAAACTGTATATTTCTGGCTTGCAGATTCCAGAGGAAGCTTCATCATGTCAGAGGAATCCGGCTCACTTCATTGTACATCCATAGCCAAGAGACAAGAACAAGCGCCAGCAAATACTAGCTAACTCTGAACACACAACTTAGGGATGGACTCAAGGTCTCCCTCCAGTGACACACCTTTTTCTGCAGGATTCTGCCTACTGGAGACTTTAGGTAGCATAATCCTAAACAAAAATGCCTAAGTCTTGGGGGAACATTTAAATTCAACCACCATATCCCACCCACATCTGGCCCCCATAAACTCATGATCGTCTCATGTTAAAGAGCACTCAATTCAATTCAAAAGTCTCCACAGTCGTTACTAACTTTAACATTGTTCAAGTTTTGGGAGAGGGAGGAGTGGTACCATCATAAGGTTTGCTAATGCAATGTGTCTAATTATTAACAATTAATAAGAAAATTTTAAAAAAAGTCCAAATCTGCCATCTGTGGTGTCACATCCCTTTAATCCCAGCCCCCAGGAAGTAGACATAGGAGGATCATAGTGAGTTCAAGGCCACCCTGACACCACTTAATGAATTCCAGGTCAGCCTGGGCTACAGTGAGACCCTGCTTCCAAAAATCAAAAATAAATAAATAAATAAAATAAAAATAAAAAATAAAGTAAAAATCAGAGATTCAAGACTGCTTCTTAACTGTAAGCCCTGTAAAATCAAAACACAAGTTACCTACTTCCAAAGTAGGTACAGACTAAACATTTACATTGTAAAAAGACAACATGTCAAGGAGAGAGTGGACCAACGCATTGGACCAACACATTTTCCGTAAAAGCATGCAAACACCAAACATCTGCTGTTCCAAGTCGAACATCTATAACCATTGACAAAGTTTCTGCATTTCCAATTTTGCCCTTGGAGCTGGACCACTTATAGCTTGAGGGAAAATTCCATCCTGAAATGGCAGCTCTCTTTGGTCAGCACAGTTCTGATATCCAAATTGGGTCTCCATGAAAAGCCACAGTTTTACAGGTCCTCTATACTGGGATTTCAGCCCTTCTTCACATTGCTCCTTCTCAATGGCTTTTCCTGGAACTGTATTCACTCGATGACCCTCTTTCCTGTATTTTCATGCTTCCAAATCCATATCAGATGAGTGCATAGCCAAAATTGTAAATACTTGGGGAATAAAGTTTGAGCTTAAAGAGCAGGATATTCCTTCACCAGTCTTTTTTCAAGGCCTTTTTTTTTCTTTAAAAGAACATGAATTCATACTAAATTGAGCCATCCAACTCAAAACCAACATATTGGTTTTCACCTTCAGGGCATCTTTACCATTATCCCAATACAAAACAGGTGGTAATCATTTTAACAATTACAGATTAAGTCCAAAACCCATATCTGGGCTTATAATTTCAGACGTGCTTAAACTTCTCCTGTGATGAACTGTATATCATTTGTATCTTTCTTCTCTATAGCTACTGCCAAGCACACATCTCCATTGCTTTTAAATTCAACTCTATTCAAGTTCTCAGGGCATAGCCACACAGCCAGCTTTTTTCTACCAGTAGTTCAGTTCCAACAAAGTTCTTTCCTTCCCCCTTGAGCCCTCATAAACCAAACCTCCACAGGCCACAATTCTCTCTGCAGTTATGATTTTCAAAATCTCACTAGAAGAGACCATCAAGGTATGCTTACAGCACAGTAAAGCTTTCTAGTGCAAAGTACCAAGTCCTTTCATATTCCTCGGATTCCAGAGGAAGCCTCATCATGGTGGAGGGAGTTGATTCACTTCATGATACTTCCATAGCAGAGAGACACCAGCCAGAACCAGCAAGCACGATCTGACTCCGAGCACACGCCTAAGCACTGGACTATTCAAGATCCAACCCCAGTGAGACACTTCTTCCCCCAGGTTTCTTTTCTATTCATCAACCTGTTCGAGTTTAATAGCTTCTCTGTAAGACAGTGACGATAAGGTTTACCTCGTGGCATTTCAAGAAGGTTAGATGGAAAAATAGCTAACAGATAGCCTGTAAGTAGGTTGATATAAAAACAGATATAGATTCATATTTCATGTAACCAGTTAACAAGTATATACACAGTAAGACCACATTAATTTAATATTTTTTTTTTACAAAAAGTGAGTGGACAAAAGTTAAAGGATCCCGACACTAAAGTGTTCTGGTGTTTATAAATAATTAGTTCACATAGATAGAT
Source organism: Zapus hudsonius (assembly GCA_004024765.1). Taxonomy (NCBI): domain Eukaryota; kingdom Metazoa; phylum Chordata; class Mammalia; order Rodentia; family Dipodidae; genus Zapus; species Zapus hudsonius. The sequence goes on from PVHP010000760.1 coordinate 49,275, forward strand.
TTACAGTGAATATAAATACCCTAGCAAACTAAAAAAAAAAGAAATTCATTTTTTCAAAAAGTTGAGAACAAGTCAATTGTGTGACTCAATAATTCTATTGTTTACATAATCAATATGGCATATATCATTACAAAATATTTGAAAGAGATCATCTCTTAATCTTTTACTTAGGATACTGAAAACCTCCAAACAACCTCCATGTCCATCAAAAGGAGAATGGGTTAAACACTGTGGTATAGCCACTCCTTGGAAAACTGTTCATCAATAAACCAGAATTATTTTGTTGATTACTTGTGAATCAATCTCAAAATTCTAAGTGGAAATGTATAACCCAAAACAATTAATAGTCTACAATTCAATTCGTGTTAAGTTATGAAACAAATACCAATGGTAGAAAAAAAAAAGTGGATCTGTACCTAAAGAGCTAGAAATAAACATTCACTGGGAAATGACATATGGGATTTCTCACAGAGGGCTGAGAGATGTACTTTGATCGTGGTGCATACTCAGACATGAGAGCTAATAAAAACATCAACAAAGTACAATAAAGCTTTCTTCTTTTTCTTGTCTGTGAACATCATATGGATAGAAAAATAATATATTGCTTTTATTGAAACTATACAAATTGAAATTTTTAAGGGATGTTTATCATTCTCAACTCTCATCTGATTATTTAGGTTTTCTTAAATTACAGTTCACTTTTGTCTTTTGGATGGATGTAAACAGTCTCAACTGAGACAAGATATAAAAACATCAAAGAATTTAAAAAAAATAATTGTAGTACTCTGAAATTTTCATGTGATACATATCCTCATCTGACACACTGAAAATCTAGATAATCACTGATATTATATTGTTTTATAATATTACTGTTCTAACATGTAATGTATTCCAACATGGAAATTTACAGTGCGTAGCACATGAGAATGATTCCCTTCACTTTAAAACAGCTAAGGTTCCTCCATATCTCACAGTTTGGTATTTTTATCCCGAATAATGAAACATTATGTGAATAGACACAGATTTTTTTCATTCATTCATAATTTTTAAAAGTTTTTTAACTTCTGTGTGGGTGTGAGTGTATGTAGGTATATTGTGTTTGTGTTTGTGAGGAAATTTATGTGCCACAATGTGCATGGAGAGATCAGAGAACAAATTCAGGTGTTGGTCCTTGTTCCCACCTTTTCTGAGGTGAGGGCTCTTGTGTATTGCAGGATAGCTGGTTTATAAATCTGAAGGTATTCTTTGTTTCTATACATAACTATAGTAAAAAATCAGATACTTTACATGAGCAAGTTTTGTGATGGTACCCTATTTCCCTCCTTCCTGTCCCCATTAGCTGGGGGCCCTCCTCAGTGGGCATACTGTATGAGTCCATGGAGTAGGAGGTTATGAATTATAAAAGAGACCAGTTTTTTTGATGTTTGTTTGCTTTTCATTATGCGTTGTTGCTGAAGGTGGCAATGTCGCTGGAAATTATCCTCCAAGATGGCTCTTAAAATCTTTCTGCCCCCTCTTCCCTCAGTTCCCTGAGTCATGGCGGGTGAGTTTCAAGTCTGCTCTATTGTTGGCTCTGCCTTTTTCCCTCATCATAGGAATGCAGGGACTGTAGACAGTCACTACTGTAGCTGGTTATAGATGGGTTCTTGGGATCCAAACTGAGGTCCGCATGCTTGTTCAGACACTTTATCTGCTCAGCCATCTCCTGAACCCCCATTTATTCTATTTTGGCATCTTGTTGCTTCCATTTCTAACCATGAAATAAACTATTATAATTTCTCATGTGATATTTGAGCCTATAAGTCTTTAACTTGTTTTCAAAAATACATAGCATGAGTTATGTAGTAAAACTATTTAACTTTATTTAGAAATTTTCAAACTTTCTTGAAAAGTATCTACATCATTTGGAATTCCTACTACTGTTTAAAGTGATTTTTTTTTTGATTTTTAAATCCTGACTACCTGTTAGTATTCTCATTTCCAGATTCATTTATTTTAGAAAAAAAATAAATTTTCTTCTTTGAAAGGTTTTGTTCTTAAGTCAAAGATATTTTGGCTATGCTTTATGTATGTATTTCTGGAGTATATTATTTTATTGACTTGTGTAATATTCATTAATGTCAAATGGGCACAGTCACTATAACTCCACTGGAAATGTTGAGTCATGTCTCAGCCCTCCTTAGTAATGTCTTGTGTTTTCTGTGGTTTATTTATTCATATAAAGTTTTCAAAGCACGTATGTTTTCATGTGGTATATATGTGTATTTGTATGTATGTGGGAGAGAATGTGTGATTATGAATGGCCATACATTAGGCCACTAATTTTTTTATCATAATTTATTATCATTATTTGCCAAACTGATGAGTAGTGCATGCCTGTGATCAAAGATACTAATATACTATTAATCTGGAACTTAGAGGTGTTTGCTTGCAAATCCTAAAGGCCCAGGTTTGATTTCCCAGTATCCACATAAAACAAAATGCACAAAATAACACGTGTTTAGAGTTGGTTTGCAGTGACAGAGGCCCTGATGCATTCTCTCTCTCTCTCTTTCTCTCTCTCTTTTTCTCAATGTCTCTCTTCCGCTCTGGTGCTGGAGAGTAGATTTATAGCCATGGGAATGGTAGGCAATTGCTGTACAACTGAACAATATTTCAGTTCTAAAATTTGTTCTTGAATTGCTTTGGCTACTATTTACACAATTTAGTTTACTCTTTGTGGAAAAGTAATGATGTCATACTTTCCAAAGTTTCTGAACAATGAAGGGAAATGTTGAATTAAATCTAGGGGTCATCATATCATCTCACATTTTATCAACCAGAGAGGATTATTTTACTGTCTCCTGTTTCACTGTAATTCCATTAAAACATCCCCCTTCTGAACTTTTCATATGCTGAGGGTTTAGGGATGGTAAGTGGGAAAACAAATGGACCTCATTTGACCTATCAATAAATCAAAACAGGTAGTCCTTACTACCATATTTTCTCCATTGATTAAAATGGAGAGAAGCATGCTCATTTTCTTAGGAGTATGAAATATGAATGATGCATTGAGCATAAAACGTGAAGGACAATGCAAGCCTGTCAATACATAGAAATACTGTTTTCTGTATTTCTTATTTTTAAATGTGTTCATGAATGGAAGTCCTAAACTTGTCTTGCATTATGAATATTTTATGATTCAATTTAGGTCACTTTTCTGCGCTTGCAAAATTGTGTTTTCCTGATTAAACCTTATGTTCTTCTATCTTTTGAAATTGAGGGGAGACATGGGGGCTATCCCTCCTTTTCTTCTCCTAACCTTTTGAGCTATGTTTTATATAGTGGATAACATTGCCTAAGATGAGGCAAAAAACTGCTAATAGGTCTAATAGCTTCTTTGTAATTGCTACTCCACTGCACACCTTTAGTGGGAGGCTATTATCAGGGTCTCTAAGCTATCTCACAGATGGCTGTTGTAACAAAAGAATTTTGTCAAAATGGGCTTTTACTGAGCATTTTCCTTTCAATTATTGAGGCTGCTGCCTCCATGAACTCAGTTTAGTTTTGCTCTTTTGGGTGACTAATGGTTCTCAATGGCCTCTCAGAGATGCTGAGAACTGAATATAATTTCTTCTTTTTGTGGCTTGCATTTTTTGTTTGTTCATTATACGTTGTATTGGGTTTCAAAGACATTTCTTTCAAACATATCTTATGAATCATTGGTTTTCCCATAGAAAACACAGAAAATGTTTATCAAATAACTGATTTAGATTTAATACGACTCTTTTTATTTCATTTTTCATTTCCGAGATGCTTCGATAAATATTTCATTGGATATTTTTTCTTTTTTAATATTTTCAGCAAAAATATGGCCCATTCTTATTTTTTTCTGGGTGTGTGTGTGTGCATGCACACATGTGAAAACACACACACACACACATACACACACACATGTAGCTTAGGATTTTTCCATGGTGCACAATTTTACATGTCATGCAAATTTAATAAAACATTATGATTTATAATTAATCAGTCTATAATTAGGACATCTGAAGGAGAATTTCAAGCGTTTCCTGAGTAAGTTCATTTTATACATTTCCTTTGATTCCTGTAAAAAGTGTATTTCTTAGCAGTAATAACAATCCAACTCCTATATTTACCTCTACTGCGTTCACTGAAAGATCTCCACTGTAGGAGAATATTTCAAATAATAAAAGTATCACAACTATTTACATTTTTATATGTTAAGAATAATATATGGGAAACAGTAGATTGTTTTAACAGAAAGCCAGCATTATTGTGTCTTTGACTTTTACTTATTAATTTGAATATATCATATATATTAATGCTGTCGTAATATAAAATAATATGTTCTTGATGATGTAGAGTTGGTAAAAATGTAGCAATTATAAATTAATTACTATATGGTATAAATTTAGATCTGGTCCTGAAGGAAATATTATTAAGTTTCGTATTCATGAATTTCATCGGTTGGCTGGGGTGGCTCAGAGCTCAGTGGATAAAGCACTTGATGCAGAAGTTTGAGAATCTTAGGATCCTAAAATCCACAAAAAAACAGATGTGGTAGCATCCATCAAGATGTTCAGTGTTTCTACAATGTGATGGAAGGCAGAAACATGAGACTTTCAGGGAGTTCCCAGGTCAGCTAGCCTGGTGAACCAGAAACACGGCCTCCAACATGGTGCTAGGAGAGGACAAGCACTTGAGGTTGTCCTTTGACCTCCACACAAGTCCTGAGGCATACATGCCCAAACTTAAACACACAAATGCATACACTACCATACATTTATACACACAGATACAGACAATGAACAAAAAAGAACTGCATCAATATATACATAAAACAACCCTCTCCAGTGTGTTCACATGCAGGATTACTGTATAATTTTCTATAGATTGCCTACTGATATTAATGACATAAATTGAAATCAATGTATGCTTTATCAATGTAGGAATTACAAAAACAGCTCAAGAGATTAGGGAGCAAAATAGTGTGATTCTTATTATTGTGGATATATTAATAAACACACACAGTGTGCGATTTAGAAATAAAGTGCTTGAAATTACATAAAACATTCATAATGATTATTTACTTTGATTACTGATATGATCTATGTTCCATATATAATATTATTTCCTGCTGGTTTGTTTTCTTGTGACTATATAAATACGTTCTTGTTGATGTAAATAAAAATTAGTGAATCATCTCTACTTAATTTTTGGAATCTAAGCAATAAAACATAATATTAATGTGACTCTCTATAAATAACACAACATCTGATGAGTTTAAACTTTATTTATTTTTTTCACCCCTAATGAAGAAAGAACATTTCCCTGTGGTTTCCTGTGTGAATTCTCCTCAGAGCTGCAGAAGCACAGCATGACTAGTCTCAGAAAAATGCAAGATTTCACGTATGTTGATAGCTAATATCTGAACTTGCTCTAAGAAAGTAATAAAGTTACCTCATATTCCATTTCTGAGTTTTGTTTTGCTAAAGCTATCATCCTACTTATGGTAAGTATAGACTGAAAGATATTTGATGAAAACTACGTAAATACTTCTATCATCTAGTTGGCATTTTGACATGCAATTTTAAGGCTGCTCAGACTGATGAGAATATCGACAATGGCATCTCTTGTGCAGCCTCATGTTAAAATACTTTTTCCTCAGGTGAGAAATGGAGGTTTTAGGCAAACTATATCTGTTCACTCAAAATATAGAAACAAATATTTTATTTGTGTACTATGTTCATTAATTTGTCAAGAAGTGCAAATATTTTATACAGAGTTCCCAAATAAGCACAAAGGATCTTCTTCTTTTTCTAACGTTCCTAAACACCAGTTTTAAGCAATAGCTACTCACTTTATTCAAGTAAATCTTGAAAATTCTGTCAGCTCGGAACGACCAATTAATGCCACAAGAATAAAGGGCCCTCGCATCTTTCTTTAGAACCAAAAGACAAACTGCAGGTTAGAATTAAGAGGTGGCTAAAAACATTTTTTTTCTGTGAATTTAGGGTACATACTGAAATCAAAAAACTTACCAGCCTAGTATTCTGTTGGGTTTTCCTCCTTATTTCTATCATGTAAAATGCTTTTAGTGTTGGGAACTGCTGCTGTGAAAATATAATTTAAAGTTATGGAAATAGGGGTTTACATTAGAGAAACTAGCTTTAACATATGTCTCATAATTATAAAACAGTTTTCAGATATTAACTATAAATAGTGAAAATTATCATAAGTAGAAAAAATCTGGCTCTCTTGTTTTAATCAGAGAACAGAGTCTCCATCTGGAGCCTATAACTATAGGCTGAATGGGGTGGTGAGAGGCAGGGCTAGCTGCCACTCTGCTGTCCCTGCGCCCAGACAGGTGAAGGGGCCGTACTCACTGGACACACACCCAGCATAAGCACAGCACAGCAAGACTTTGAGAAGTGGGCTCCTTGATTCCCCAGTTCTCTCTCCAATCAGTAACCAACAGTGACCAACAGGAAGCTGAGCTAACTTCCATTAGAGGTGGTGATGATATGTGTCTGAAAGTGAATGAGTTTTATAAAAGCTCTGGCAGAGGCTTACCTCAGGGACTGGGCTATCAGAAGCTCCAGTAACCACAGCTCCACTGAGGTGACTAGATTCACCTGTAGGTTCTTTTCTATAGTAAGTTGGGAATGATGTGAAAGACAAGATGAATGGGTTTTAAAAGAGAATGTTTATTACAGAGAAAAGGCATGTTTAGAGGAAAGCTTGTTGTTTAGTGTAAGCAAAATTTATTGTATAGGACAAGCAAAGAGCGAACTTCTCTAAGAGAAAATTCCTATGAGAGGGCCCAAAGAAAGGCTGCTCACTGAAAAGCAAAACAAGCAAAAATAAAAAGAGAGAATGTGTTATCAAAAAGATTTGGGACCCAGAAAGTTTATTGTCTTTTGCTGTAGGTTTATAAGGCTTTATACCTAGAGAAATAAATTACTCTTAAAAAACGACTAAACTGATGATGAACAAGAATAGTTTTGGCTCAATCAGGGATCTGGTCACTCTCCTCTTTGGCTTGGTGATCAGGCAAAGCAGAGTTCAGTGCCCCCCCAGCAAGCTTTTTAAGGGAGAAGCAATACAGAATGCAGGGAGAAAGAGAAAGGGGGCTTCAGGAAGGACAGCCAGAGCTAGGATGTTTATTTATCCTGGAACCCTTTCTGCCTGTGAGCTGGTCAGCTTGGCCATCTCAAACACAGCTTGTAAGGTTCTTTCCTACTGCTTTTGACTTTGTTTCATTTTTAACCCTGACATTTACTTTAATTGCTATATTCTCTATGCAAGAACAAGTAAAACATATGACAAGACTTCTAAATTTTTAGTCCATAGGAAGGACTTGGGACCTAAAAAGTTGACTTCTCAATAAAAAGAAAGTGTTACCAGGAAGGTTAAGAGTTGGTAGATATTTGCCAGATTTAAAAAGAAAGCAAGCTATTTACAGATAAACAAAAGAGGAAAATTGCTGCAAATCAAAGAAATGATTAAAAGTATTTGAGTTTTTTTAACAAACATAAGGAATGGCTAAAAACTCTTTTAATCAGATGTGAAATGAAAACACAAAATGTTTTGTAATCAGGAATGAAATAACAATGTGGGGATAGATAAAATATAAACTAAATATACTTATTTCTCCTGGAATTATTAAATCATATTTACAAGTTGAAGCAAATATTACAATAATCTATGATGTGATTCCAAGAAGTGAATTTAGAAGAAATAATGTCAATTATATATTAAATTTAGGAGGAAAAAACAATTAAATAGAAGTTTTCTACAATGTGCCCAAGACATTGAAATGTCATTGTATAGTATCATGTTCATATTATAACAATAGTATAAGATTTGTTGTGTTTACATCATAGCATATTTTATATTATTTGTTATATTATGAACATGATACATATTTAAGCAGCAATATATCATCTGCAAAATGAGTATTAAATATTCTGTATTAAATCTACTCTTGAATCTCTATACAAAGCTAAATGATTAATATAAAAAGTTGAAATACACATCCATGATTTTCACTTGCTATCTAAGTCAATCTGTCTTTAAATTGCAATAGATATCCCACGAAGATGCCAGCATCTCTTGTTGTGTCTACATAACATAAGCCAGGGGTACCCAATGCAAGAACAACTGTCAATAAATACGGGCTGACAGGAATTTTAGTACCTTCAGTTCTTGAAAAGGATTATCATTACTTTCTGTTTGGTTGTTCTGTGCTAGGTCCCAATGAATATCCTTATCATTGTTCTTTAAAGGTAATACTATCTTTACAACTGGCTGCATTTAAGATCTTCGTATGTGTGATTATGTGTAATAATTTTATTTTAATGTAGATACATTGACGTTGTGCTTTTCATTGTATGTATCTTATTGTTGACTCATTATTTTTTCTGTTTCATTGAGGTTTGTGTTTGCTTTGGTTGGATGTCTGTCTCCAAGCTGTATCTCACTACATGGACCCTTGATGTACTATCAAATACCCGTAGTGGCTTCCAAAATACTGGAATTATTGTCAAACAGCAGTGCCACTGGAGCTTAATTTTTTTCTGTAGGTTGATTTTTGTTGCCAAATATGGAGTATATGTTCAAATATCTGCCCCCTTCCCCAATCTTCTCTTATAGGATTCTAATAGCACTGTTAGTGAACTATGGGATTGCCCCCCACAGGTGTCAGTCCCCATTTCTAAACATAGTTAGTCAATGTAACTCATCTGTCCTGTTCAGGCCAAATGTACACCAAGGCAGAGGAAATCTAGTTGCATTGCTTTAAAGGGGTGAGATTACAAAGTTGTAACAGTAACAAATACAAAAAAGTCTGAGGGTCTCTAAAGACAATAGTAATGCATCTATTGTACCACAGAAATTAAATGATTGAAGGTCTGAGACAGATGATATGTTTCAAACTGGAAGAACAATGTAGCCTAAGGCATGGAGGCTTGCCTCCAGCAATGTTAACACATGCTACTCAAGATCACCTGTGATGTGGTTGAAATATTGTGAATAGGAATGAACTAAGGACAGTAATAAAATAAAGTTGGAGTGATGAACAGAAACCAATTCATCAGTGACTTTCCTTCCAAAACCACAGGGTTAGGTTTTTCTCTGAGGGATCATTTTGAATAGTACAAGGAGTTCAGAAAATTAAATATTTGTGGATGATTCCAGCCATTTCAGTTGAGCCGCTTGCATACCAGGATATCTTTCCCCTGCTAGATTGGGGTGTTGTAGTACATTATTGACTGAAAACACAGGAGATGACATAATAAGAACCATGATATAATCTCTAGCACTTCTACCCTTGAAGTGTTTCAGTTAACATAGAAGCAAATGTTCAACATAATAATTTACAGGGCATTTTCACATATTGAAAATATGATTTTAAAAAAGGAGAAAGATTCTTAGGAGACTATATATTCCACTCAATTAGGCCAAGTTTCCAGGATATCCAAACTAAATATTCACATTCAGCTTTACCAAATAGGCTATTAATCAAATGCCTAAGCATAACCATAGAAATGTGCAGAGTACTGAATTTTCTATGGTCACTTACTCATTTTACAAATATTTATATGTGTACCATCTGCCCAAAAGTCATAAGTAAAAGCACCATATTCATAGTTATCCTGATTCCTGTTTTATATAATATCATAATAAATCTGTAATCAATTGTAACAAATGACTCGCAAAACATAAAGAACTGAATCTTAATATTTTCTGTATTTTAACTTTGATATGAATGTTGGAATTATTCATTTATTTCCTCAACGAATATTTCTGGATCTTCCCCTGTGTGTTCCCTGAATCAAAGAGCTTGTCATAGAATAAAGATAAGTTCAGCTTCTCATTGAGTCGGCAGGCTGAGATGTGGGTTCTATTTGACCCAGCAAGTCAGCAAGGCAGCCTCTGAGGATCACTTTGCCTGTGTTAGTCACTTCAAATACATTATCTTACAACTGCTCATAAGATTGATATGATTTACATATGAGGAAGCTGAAGTGAAAGAAAAGACAGGAAATTACTTTCAGTGTCATGGTTTTTAGAAGTAGCCAACCCTGTATTCATAGCCAAGATTAATATTCATATTTCCCTGACTCTATGTATTTTAAATATCTTAATTTCCTTTTCATTATACTCAGAAATGAAACACATTTTCCCAAGTCATTGAATCACCTTCAACTTCTCTAAAAGCAAAAGAAATATGAAATCAATAGAAAGAAATGCAGACAAGAGCATTGTTACACAAGGATCATGACATGGGTTTGATAATCTTATCTCTGAAGGTTTGCTAGCAATACTCTCTTCATTTCTACCAGAAAAATAAATGTTTAGAAAAAAAAAAAGAAAGAAAGCTGACATATGATTATCCAGATGGCCCTGGGGTGGTAGCATTTTCAAATTCAGGGCATATCTCTTACTCCATTCAAGGTTTATTCAAATAAACGAGAGAATATGCTTTATTCATTTACTGAGTATGACATTTTACCAAACAGTCACTAGTTTATTTTCTTAAAATGAGGCGTGAAAATCCCAAGGCACCTTTTCAGAGTTTTAAAATAATGAGTACCTTGTTAGAAGAAAAGAAAAATAGAATGATTGTGGGCTATGTTCTGACTGACAAAGCAACAAACCCTGAGCAGAAACTCGGTGTGAAGGAATCTCCTGAGTGGCACACAACACCAACAGGCTAAAATTACTCTCTAGTACGTCACCCTCAAGCTGTGCCTGGTTCCTGGCTTCTTACCTTATGTCTGCTCCTTGCTCCCATATTGTGCCTGCTGCCTTCAATTACATCAAGCAACTCAAGTAAAAAATCCATTTTCTTTTTTTCTCTGCTGACTCCATCAGAACTACAGAGAGATACATTTTCATTGATAGTTTATTCATGTTTTTATATTACTATATTAATGACTGAAAATTATATGCTAAGTGAATTAAATATGTAGATAACTGGTAATGTTCTATCAGAGCAAACACAATCTTTAAATTCATTCATGCTGAAATCACTCATTTGTCAAGGTATATCATTCTGCTAACTTATTAAAACCATTGTGATTCTGGCCTATGAATATATCCTTTCAATGTATTTCTAAATTATATCAAGTTGTTTTTTCTTAGTTTAATATATTGGTTAAGTATATGCTTGAATACACATTTTCAATTGAATTCTGTGATCTTTCTTTCTCTGAAATATAGGTTGTTTCATGGTGCTCTGCAACAGTGAATATTTCTTGATAACAATTACACTTTTCTATATATCCATGATGTGTGTGCATTTATGTATATGTGAATTTGTGTGTGTACGTGTATGCACATACACACGTGTGAACTCAGATAGATACATGTGTGCCTCAGCATATTTGTGGAGTTTACCTGAGAGTCTCAGATGTTAGTCTTGGACTTCCACCTTGTTGCGGTAGGATCCATTGATCACCATTGATCATAATTTGAAAGATTATCCTATCTCCATGTCCTATCTTGTCAGAGGAGCATGGGATTGCAGACACTCTTGGAATAATAAGCAACTTATTATGGGTACAAAGAATTCAAACTCAAATTCTCACACTTGCAGGGCAAGTGCTCTATCCACTGAACCATCTCTTCCACCCACTTATAACAGTTTTGAGGGCAAGTATTTTACATATATATTCACTACTTTCAACAATAAAAGGATATCTTAATAATAGTAAATCCTTAATAAATGTCAGAAAGAACACAGGGACTTAATATATTTGCATGAGTATATCTGTGTTTCAGAAACTCACCTCCACCCAGGGTTTTGAGAGACAAAAGACCTCAGACACAGTTCCAGGGTCTGCAGGGAAGAGATACACCCAGCTGCCTGAGGTAGAGCACTGCTCACACATGATCCATAAAGACAAAACACCCTTAAGAAAGGCAGGTGTGGGTCCTGTGTGTCAGGGGCCTGGGACAATAGTGTGTTTGGGTACTGGGCACTCCTTGAGGGTGAATGAGAAGCTTGGCACGTCTGGGTATGTATCTTGAAGGGGTGGCAGCAGGACCAGCATCAGTTCACCAAAGACTGGTGAGACAACTTGCAAGCATGAGCCTGAGCATTTGGGACAACAGTGTACATGGGCCACACTGTGTGCTCCATACCTCCATACCAGCAAAGCGGGATGTGAATGGGGTAGGTGCTCTGAGGATGACAGTGCATGTGAGGCCAGTGAAACACAAACTAGAGAGGGATCCAGAGTGTTTGGGCCTGGAGAGCCCTCAAGGCAGTGACGGGATCAAAGAGTCTTGGTCCTGTGCTGGTGGGTGCCAGAGTAATAGGGTTCAGAACCCCAGTTTATAGAAGGGAGTAATCTGTTTGGAGCCTGTTCATCCACTTCATACTGCTTCAAATCAAAAGCAAATCAAGTATCAGCCACCAAATAAGATTAGCAGGCAGACTTCTAAACTCCAAAACATCTGCAACTGTGCTATTCCACATCAACCTGGCTCAAACCAAAAACAGATCAATCACTGAAGAGATAAGACTTTCATACCCCTACAAACCTGCTACACACTCTTCACCTGCCTTGCAGCACCCCCAGGGTGCATAGTTCTGATCCTAATTAGCAAGAAAAACTTCTCTGGAAGGCACCTATAATGGTTTGATCCAGGTGTCCCCCACAACAAATGGATGTGTTCTGATTGATGGATCCTTAGCTGATGGCAGTTTGGGTTTTACAACCTTGCTGGAGCTGTGTTATTCGGGGTGGACTTATGGGGGTTATAAGCCAGCTTCCCCTTTCCAGTGTTTGCCACACCTTCCTGCCGCTGTTTGCAGTGCTGTGGCAGAGGTGATGTCCACCCCTCTGCTAATGCCATCATCTTCCCTGCCATGATGGAGTCTCCCTTTGAGTCTGTAAGCCAAAAAACCTTTCCTCCACAAGCTGGTTTTGCTTGGGTTCTTTCTCTGCAGCAACTAGAAAACTGACTGCAATAGCACCTGCCAGGGAGTAACAGGTTGATCTTTAAAACCCACCCAGCTGGCTTATGGAGGGGGAAGAGAAATATGTATATCTGCTATGAAACACTCATGATGCCCAATGGCAAGACACAATGGTGACTACAGCCAGAGAAGATCTCTGACCTTCAAAGCACCTTACATACCAGTCACAAGCCCAACTACTAGCAAAGCTGTAACCTCTGCAACTCACTCACCAGTGGTTATAATGCTATTCCTACCCAACCAAAACCCAGAACAGAACACTCACTGAATACCCAACAAGAACCTATATAGGCTCCTGCCTTGAGAAAACTAGACCTTTATCCAGAAATGAGAAGAAACCAATGCAAAAAAAAAATACATCAAGCTGAGAGCCGACCACAAAGCCTTCCTAATCCCACAATTAAAGTTGCCACTGAAAATATAGGGGAGACAACAGAAATACAATCCCAAAGTGAGAAGAAAATAACCTCAGGTCATATCTGCAATGACATCCTGACCAAAATTTTGGCTGAACTGGAATTAGTCTAAAAACATATAAATGAAGTGGAATTCAAAAACACAAGCCATGATATGAGACTAAATTGAGAAAAATCAAAGAGACTTCAAAAGAGCAATAAGTGATTTGAAGGTAAACCAAAAAAGGGGAGGAAATCAATAATCAGCTGGTTAAGCTCAATGAGGACATAACAAAATACAAAAATGAATTCCATGAAACTAACAAAAACAAAACTAGACTTGAAACTAGAATTGAGTAAAGAGATGGAGACTATGAATAAAAAATATAGCAGAAAACAAAAACCAAACAAGATATTAAAAGCTTCTATAGAATCGATCAATCTCAGAATAAATAACTTAGAGGACAGAACTTCAGACCTTAAAGATAAAAGAAATTAATAGGGAATCCAAAAACTTGCATAAATTCAAGAAATCATGTGCACAAAATATAAGGGAATTGTGGGATTCCTTAAAGAGACCAAACATCACGATCATTGGGATACCAGAGGAAGAAGAAACACAGGCCAAAGACATAGAGAACATATTCAGCAAAATTACTGAAGAAAATTTTACCACTCTTACAAGAGAAAAGTCAGTCAGGATTCAAGAGGCCCACAGAACTCCAAGCGAGAAGGAACTCTCGAAGACATATCTTAGTTAAAATGCAAATCATAGAGCCCAGAGAGAGAGAGAGAGAGAGAGAGAGAGAGAGAGAGAGAGAGAGAGAGAGAGAGAGAGAGAGAGAGCTCAAGGCAGTGAGCAAAACAATGCACCACCTATAAAGGCAACCCCATCAGACATTCCTCAGAACAATGTTCTTCAAGGCCAATGGCTTCCAACTCCAGATTACATTAAATGGAAAAAGCTACCCCTTACTAATAGATGGAGAAAGAAAAATATTCCATAATAAAATCCAGCTCTAAAATTATATGAACAAAAAGTCAAAATTACAAAGGATACTACAGGAGATATTCCACACAGAAGAGAAAAATGGCCAGCCTCAAGAGCCCAATAGATGACAAGTGCCACAACCAAAATTATTGGCCTCATATCCTCATATCGATCATCTTAAACCCTCCACCATGGCAGGACTTAAAGCAAACCTAATAGTTATAACTCTGAATATAAATGGACTTAACTCCTCCATAAAAAGACACAGGCTAGGGCTGGAGAGATGGCTCAGCGGTTAAGGCACTTGCCTCCAGTGCCTAAGGCCCCGGGTTCAATTCCCCAGGTCCCACATAAGCCAGACCCACAAGGTGGTGGCCCTGGTGCCTGGTGCGCTCTCTCTCTCTCTCTCTCTCTCTCTCTCTCTCTCTCTCTCTCTCTCTCTCTCTCTCTCTGCTTGAAAATGAATAAATAAAATATTTAAAAAAAAAAAAAAGACACAGGCTAACAGGGTGTTTTGAGCAAATGGACCCTTCCATCTGATGCCTTCAAGAAACACACCTGACCTCTAAGGACAAAAATCTCCTTAGGGTGAAATGATGAAAAATGATCTTTTGAGCAAACAAATAAAAAAGTGGGTGTGGATACATTATTATAATAATAGACAAACAAAAATAAATTAAAAAGAACAATGAAGGACACTTCTTACTCATCAAGGGAATGATCCAACAAGAGGATATCACTGTCACAAATATGCATGCACCAAATACAGGTGTACCACATTCTATTAAGCCAAACTTACTCAAAAACAAAACAAATAAACTCTAGTTCCATCACAGTAGAAGACTTTAATACACCACTATAATCTCTAGACAGATCATCCAAACACATCAGCAGAATAATAACAGAGTTTAAAAACACCATAGATCAACTAGACCTAACAGATGTATTCAGAATGTTCTATCCCAAGACTTAAAATATACATTCTTCTCAGGAGCTCACAGAAACTCTCCAAAATAGACGACATATTACGTCATTTAACATGCCTCAGCAAATTCAAAAAGTTTGTGCATCCCCCTGCTTCATATTAGACCACAAAACAATAAAGCTGGAAATTAACAATAAGAGAAATAACAGAAAATGCAACAACTACTGGCAACTGAATAATATGCTATTAAACAATGTATGGATCATTCAAGAAATCAAAAAAGAAATTGAAAATTTCCAGGAAGGAAATAATAATGAAAACACAACAAACGAAATTAATGCTAAGCAATGATGGCATTCCTAAAGTGAAAATGCATAGCACAAAATGCCTTCATAGCAAACACAGACATATCTCAAATCAAAAACCTAACCACCCACCCTAAAGACACTTGAAAACTAGAACAATCCAGCCCTAGGAGCTCAAGATGAAAAGAAATAATTAAGATCAGAGCTGAGATTAATGAAATGAAAACTAAGGAAATAATTTAAAAATAAATGAAATAGGGGCTGGAGAGATGATTCAGCGGTTAAGGCACTTACCTCCAGTGCCTAAGGTCCCAGGTTCAATTCCCCAGTACCCACATATGCCAGACCCACAAGGTGATGGCCCTGGTGTTCTCTCTCTCTCTCCCTCCCTATCTCTCTCTCTCTCTCTCTCTCTCTCTCTCTCTCTCTTTCTCTATCTATCTGTATCTCTGCTTGAAAATGAATAAATAAATATTTGAAAAATAAAAAAGAAATTATCTTTCTAAAAAAATAAATAAATGAAATAAAGAGTTGTTTCTTTAAAACAAAATAGAGAAGATCTAAAAACCCTGGGCCAATCTAACTAAACAAAAAGAAAGAGAGAGAGATGGAGAGGAGAGAGAGAGAGAGAGAGAGAGAGAGAGAGAGAGAGAGAGAGAGAGAGAGAGAGCCCAAATCAAGGAATTAAGAAATGAAAAGAGAGAGGTCACAAAAGAGCACAATGAAATAGGAAGAATGACCAGATCATACGTCCATAACCATAACCTCTACTCTACAAAATTGGAGAACTTGGAAGAAATGGATGAATTCCTGGAAACCTACAACTTACCAAAGCTAACCCAGAGGACATAATATAGCACCTAAGTAAACCTATCACATCCACTGAGATTGAGAACATAATCAAAAATCTGTTTTGGAAGCTGTGGAACCTTTAGGAGGAAGAGCCTGGCTGGTGAATGTAGCACTGGAGGTGAGCCTGGAAGTTTCATAGCCCTGCTTCACTACCTCTGCTTCCTGGACAGTGTGTGACCATCCAGACAAGAATGTTTTCACTGCCAACCTTCATCTACACCCTTGAAATTTAAGCTGAAATAAATCCCTTTGCTTCCTTAAGTTGCTTCTTGTCAGATATTTGTTAACGAGAAAAGAACTACTTCCCTCACTTCCCATGTTATAGCTTGATTTTCAAGGGATTTTTAAATCAAACTGATATTGTATGGGTGCACCTATCTTGTTCTGAAATGGGCATATTTGGGTATAAAAGTGAATAATACTATTCAGATATGTATTCATACAAATTTCGGATTCAAAACCTCACTTAAATTTTCAGCTTCTTTCAAAATTCTGTTTAAATGCATTGAAATGAAAACTGACAAAAACTTCAGAAAAATCTGTCAACATTATTTTAATTGACTTCAATCAATAAGATATTTCCATTTATAACTGAACTGGAATGAACCCCACAATAAACTAGACTCCCTTTTAATAATTGGTACTGAATTTAAATAAATAGGGTTAAATTGGATTTCATAAAATACCATATTGTAGATTACTGTCCAGTAACCATAATATATCCTATTTAGTCATAATGTTTTTATAAATTAATGTATCCTTCATAAAGCATAATAAATATGAAGAAAAATGATATTAGAAAATCTATTTATATTCTTTAAGCTGTTTCTTATGATAAGATTGTAGTAAGAGGTCATGTTGCTAAAAATTATATCCAGTAACAAAATATTCAAATTCAACAATATAAATGAGTAAAGACTGATTTCATTACAATGAGCCTATTGTGAGACAGAGCTCTCTGGTGGTGGGAGTATGTGACAGAGGAGGTTGTCCTCTTCAGAGCAGCCAGGAGTAAAATGGGGAGCAGCTCATGGTGAGCTCTGCTCCAACAGATTCATATCCAAGCAGCAGAAATGTATTACTGCTACTGGGCCTCCAGACAACTTACAGCGTTGGTAAAAGTATATGTGACAAAATTTATTGTTCAGGACTCAGAATTGCAGAAAAGACAGAAATAGCAACCTTAATTTAAAGCAGAAAAGCACCTTTCATTGTGGAGCCTCAAAAGAGGGTAATTCAACTGAGGGCTGATTGGGGGGGAGTTTAAATGTTTGGGCTGTCTCTATAACTGAAAGTGTCCCAAGTTGATTGTCTATTGAAGTTTCTCACCAATAACTGACAAAACCTTCTTTGAAAGAAGGAGGAACAAGGTGAGCTGACCAGTCATCTTTTTTATGGCTGAATTTCAAGAGCCCTGGACTCCCAGACCCTCAGCCAGTCTTAGTCAATCATCAATTTCTAAGTTAACTATATAATTCCCAGAAGTGGGGGAGTTCTTCCTCAGGAAGAAGTGTATGGGGAGAAGATCACGTAAAATGTGTAATTCTTCCAACTACAGTCAGCCTTTATTACACTTCCACCACTTATCAATAGCTGGTTTAATGACTGATATTGGTTGTCTACTTGACAGGACCCAAAATCACCAGCGAAGAATTATGTAGACCAGTTTAGCCTCTGGGCTTGCAGGTGAGAGAACACCTGGGAGGAATTATCTAGAGTAGGTTAGCCTCTAGGCTTGCAGTTGACAAACACCTGGGAAGGATTATGTAGACTAGGTTAGCCTCTTGGCTGGAGGCTAAGAGGGATTGTCTAGACTAGGCTAGTCTGTGGGCTTGTATGTGAGAGAATATTTTAACACTTTCAGAGTCAAACTTTAACATCAGGCCTTAGAGAATCATTCATGCGGGAAAATTATTTTCACAATATTATAACAAGGGTATGTATCTGTATACTTTAAAGTGTTGATGTTGACTTAAATCATAGCCCATTTATATTTGTCAAGACAGTCTGTTATTGTTAAATATTTTCCCCTCTACAAAAGGAACACTGTGGAAAGAGGTAACCAAAGATAATTTTCAATCAAACTGTAACAAAATATGCTCTCTTTCCTTTAGGGAACATGATCATAATTTATTGGAAAGGTCTCTGGCTGGGAGATCTTCCCATTTTCATTTTCTCAATTATTTAGTGTGGGCTGCGATATCAATTTATATTTTATGTTAGAATCTCAGAATCCTATGTAGAAAATCTTATCACCTGTTGATACATGCTCTTAATATTTGCATTTATTTTATT
Source organism: Zapus hudsonius (assembly GCA_004024765.1). Lineage (NCBI taxonomy): Eukaryota > Metazoa > Chordata > Mammalia > Rodentia > Dipodidae > Zapus > Zapus hudsonius. The sequence continues at coordinate 68,035 of PVHP010000760.1, forward strand.
CAATTTTTCATTGTACTTGCTAGGACTCCCAGTTACAATGTTTAAAAGGAAGGGAGCTTTCTTGGGAAAATCACTGCCTTACCACAGCCCTTGGAAGAAGGCAGTAGATTTCTCACAATAAAGTATAAATTCTGCAGTACTTTGTGTGAATGTTCTTACATTTTCCTATGTCCCTAATTTGTCTACATTTAATCATGAAGGCTTATTCAAATTTGTTAAAATTATTTGTTAAAACGTTTTTCTTCAGTAATGCATTGAGGTTACAATAATTAATTATACAAGGTTAAAACAGCCTTGCACACCTAGAATAAATCTAACTTTGTCTTAATATGTAATTAGCTTCAGGTTGGTAGAATTTTAATGAAGATTTTTCACATATATGGATGCAAGAGATTGGTCAAGAGTGTTTTTTCTTATAATGTTATTAATTATTCATAGAAAGATGTCGTGCTTTAATAGAATGAGTTAGGAAGTAATTATCTTGCTTCTGTTTACTGGGAGAAATTTTTTTATTCAATGTTAGAGCTAAACAAAACAAAATGAGCATTTTTTTCTCTTATAGAAAAGCATTAATCAATGATGTCTATTTTTGTATGATTGTACATATATGCTTATATCAATTTCTTCTTGCTTGAGCTTTATAATAACACTTTTTAACTAAAAATGATTTCTCCATCTATTTAAATAATCCAATTTGAATGGAGAAAACTGTAGTGATTTAGGCTGATGTGCTTGAACTCTTGGGACCTAGCTGGTGGCACTGCTTGGGAAGACTTTGGAATGCCTAATACTCAGCATATGTACAAGACACATAGGTAATTATATATAATTATATATATATTATATAATTAATTTATTTTTATATATTATATTATATATTTAATATATAATATACTATATAACAATATATTTAATATATAATATACTATATAATAACAAGTAATATATATATAATATATAATATATTGTATATTATATATATTATTATTATTATAATATATATAATATATAATAATATATAGTATAATAATATATAGTAATAATATATATATTACTTATATATAATAATATAATATATATATATATATAATTATATATATTATATATAAGCAATATATATATTACTTATATATATAATAATATATAATATATATATTATTATAATAATATATATAATATGTAATAATATATAGTATAATAATATATAGTAATATATATAATATATATATATTACTTGTTACTTGTGAGGAGAGAGAAAAATAGAAAACGTTTGAGCATAACTGGGCTTCTTGTTGCTACAAACTCCAAAGGCATGTATGAGTCACTATATGCATCTGACTTTACATGGGTACTGGAGAGTTGAACCCTGGCCAAGAGGCTTTGTAAGCAAGCACCTTTAACCTTTAACCTTTAACCATGCAACCTCTGCCATAGCTCATGTACCCAATCAGTATTGTCAGTCTTATCTCTGGTCCAGCTGTGTGTATGTCAACCATACCTGGGTAAGCCACATAGTTTGGGCATATGAACCATGTGATAGCATTTCCATTATGTCCCTAAACACTCCACTGAGCTCACTGCAGGCAAGGCTTGGTACCTTGCTGTGCATAAGTTAGTAGCTTTATCCTTATGGGTAAAAACTTTGAGAAATGAGTGACAGTGGAAAGTGGATAAATTCTTTCTTACCTGTCTCCTCTCAGAGTTTCCCTGATAAAGATTCGGCATGGCTTCTTGAATATTAGTTCCTGGAGATGAAGATATCTCATCAATTTAGCTGGGACAAGATGAATCAAGAGTAAGATTCCTTCCCTGTGTCTTTAACTGATATCTGCTTAGTAAGTGAGAGGCATAAAAATATCATCTCCAGGGGTATTTTGAGGACAAGAAAAGAGAAAACAACCGTAGAATTTCTAGCATATTTTTATTTCTAGAGATGTCTTCTTTATGTGTTGTTTGCATTTCTAAATGCATGGTGATAACTCTACTTCCTGAAATTAGATTTTTTTTTTAGCAATTAGCACCTTAATTCCCTTTGCCTTGAAATGTGAGTCTGGGAATTATCACCTTCCAGATGCAGGACTTTCATATTATACTGAAAAACAAAGGCATGGGCATATAGGAAAATGTTATTGTGAGACAACAATTTTTTTTTTAGTTCAGAAATATTTAACCATTTGCTTCCAACATTTTATTTGTTAATTTATTTATATATGTATGTAGTATGTATGTATGTATGCTTTACAATAGGGCCTTGTTTTAGCCCAGGCTGACCTGGAATTCACTATGTTGTCTTAGGGTGGTCTTTCCTCCCAGTGTTTGACTAAAGGCGTGCACCACCATACTCGCTTATTTATTTTTTTAAAGAAAATAAAATTCACTATAACATGTGTTTACATGGTACTTGTTGAAAAAATAAATAACACAAATACATATGAGAAAATGCTGGGCTGATTTCAAACAATATGTTAGAATATATGAAGTCTAATGCTTTTGTCTTATAAGCATACATTCTCTGTTTTTTATTAAGCCTTTTAAAAGATCAAATGATAAAATCTGGATATGGTAAATTGTTTTGTTGAACCCATTAGATAATTTAGCCATCACTTCAACGTTCTTTGCACCTCTCTATGTTTCGTTTCATTGTCTGCTTGTAGTTACTAATATAATTTATTAGCAGATAAATTCCAAAATACTTTGAGTGTCAATGGTTTAGTGAGTAAACTACCCAGTTCACAGTCCTGGTCACCTGAGCTCCATCCCTGGAGCCCATGTCAACCTGATACAGAGGATGGTGGTTGTAATCCCAGACCTCCAACAGAGAGTTGGGAGGCAGAGACAGGAGAATTCCCCGAATTTATGCCCTTGCAAGACTGTTTTTTGCAACAATGAATAAGTGATATCTGTATTTACACACAGAGTTACACACATATAAACACATTGGATACACAAAAATATAGTATAAATATATGATGAGCAACTATGCAAACTATTATAAATTATATTTAAGCAAATATACAAAATTATATATGAGAATTGATCCAAGAGACTTCCAGAAAAAAATCAAAATATATATGTAATGTGAAAATTATGCTTTTACAATGAAGATAAACTTATATGGATGATGATTTTTACAATAGCACACATAAAACCTATAGTGACAAGGTATTTTTACTCATTTTGTTAGAACTGTTTTCATTATGAGTATATTTTTAGCTTTTTATAAGCTTAAGCCATGTTCTTTTCAAAGTTATAGACAGCATAAGTCAATCTATTTGCATGTCATTAAGAAAAAGTTAACTTATCTATCTCTATTTCTGCCTTAAGTATAACAAAATTCTATAATCTACTGTACTTATAAATAATGGTAAGTTTCCAAACTGAATTAAGGACTGTGCCTACCAAGTCATAGAAGCACCTTTCTGGCTCTCCAGAGCCTTCTACGTTTCAAAGGATGTCAAGTTCCTCACTAGTTAATTATACCAAAAGTAAAAGGAAACAAAGTAAGTAATAGCAATAAATTGGAAATGCGAACAATTCATAGTTGACTCCTCAAAAGATGTATTAGGGGCTGGAGATATGGCTCTGTGTTTAAAAGCCATTGCCTGAAAGTCTAGGTTCAATTCCCCAGTATCTACATAGAGCTTTCTTGCGTAACATGGCCAATGCATCTAGAATTCCAATGCAGCAGAGGGAGGCCCTGACACACCCATTCTCCTTCTCTCTCTCTCTCTCTCTCTCTCTCTCTCTCTCTCTCTCTCTCTCTCTCTCTCTCTATCTCTCTCTCTCATTAAGGAAAGATAGTTTACATATCTGAAAATTCAATATAAAAATATTAAATGTTCCATGTCTCTTACAGCAATGTGTTACAGAAAAACTACTAATGCACATAAAAAAATCATTGAAAATGAAAGGCATTATTTTTAGCAAGATAAAGAAATCCAGGGCTGAAGAGATGGATAAATTAATAATAAATAATAAATGAATAATAATAAATTTAAAGTTTAATTAAAGATGGATAAGTTAAAGGCACTGGTTTGCAAAGCCTGCTGGTTGATGTTTGACTCATTAGTACGCATGTAAAGACAGAAGCACAAATTGGCACGTGCATCTGGTGTTCGTCTGGAATTGCTTTTGTAGTAAAAACCATGGAGCACTCATTCTCATTCAAACATAAATATTTTAAAAGGGTAGATTGGAAAAAGAAAAGCATTGCCCTGGACACAGTAGGTAAGGTGTTTGCTTGCAAAGCCTAATGGCTTGGGTTTGACTCCTTCAGTACCCAACTAAAGCTAGATACACAGAGTGGCACATGCCACTAGAGCTCATTTCCAAAGGCAGAGGGTCATGGAGTGCCCATTCTCTCTTTCTCTCTCTCTGTCCCCTTGGGAAAAAAAAGATATAATTTTAAAAACCCAATAATAGGGGGCTGGAGAGATGGCTCAGCGGTTAAGCACTTGCCTCCAGTGCCTAAGGCCCCTGGTTCAATTCCCCAGGACCCACATAAGCCAGACCCACAAGGTGGTGGCCCTGGCCCCCCTCTCTAGACTCTGTATCTTTGCTTGAAAATGAATAAATAATTTTTAAAAAAACCCAATAATGAAAGGAGTCTACTCATTTGTAATCTATACATATTATATCTAAGTTACGGAGATAAGAACAAAATAGAACTTAGAAGCTAAAGCTATATGAGCAGTAGCGTATTCATCCTATCAGGCAGTTGAGAGTATTCCTGGATGTCTTTATTATTCTGGGAAGTTAGCATCTACTAAGAACGTGCTATACGTTGCATCCGTAATAACCACTTAATGACTTAAGTGTTGTAAGCAGTGAAGTTCAATGGAAGTTCTTAAGTAAGCCATTTCATGTCCTCACAGAAGAGATGGGAATCCACCTCTTTCTCTGTCTTTCAATTCTCAGCCACCAATTGAGAAGCTTTGTTGAATTGAATGCCATCATGTTGAACTGTTTTACAGCAAGTGTGAAGTAACAGGGCTGATCATAGAATGAAATCTCTGCAACCACGAGCTCAAACCTTCTCTTTTATGATTTGCTATATCTCAACAATTTGTTATAGTAATAGAGAGATAACTAACGTGGGTTGCCATAACAACATACCACATATCAGGCAGCAGAAAACAGACAAGGTGCTGTCAAACCTAGCTGGTCCTGTGGCCTTTTCCTTTGGTTTTCAGGCCACATTTTTGCTATGTCTACTCATTTATCTCTGTGCTTATGTGCCCCTGGAGCTTTTTCTTTTTATAAGTACACTATCTTGTTGTAGTAGAGTCCCACCTTTGTAATCTCAGTTAACTTTAATGACCTCATTAAGCATCCTTATACCCAAATAGTTACATTGGGCAATAAGTTCAATCTATGATTTCTTGGATGCAGCAGAGACAAAATTCAGCCTGTAAGACATTTGTACATAGATCCAATTTTCAGACTTCATTTTAGATATTTTCTTTTTGCCTCACTTACTACCTCTAATTGTTTTTTAAATAACAGAATGCCATGCTGAGGGCATTATAGTAAGAATTTCTATTCATCTGAACATATTTTTGTATTTATGTTTTTCCTATCAGATATAGAATCTAATATTATAGGTTTATATAGGTCAATACTAATAGTAATATAGATTGAAACAGACATTAGGTACATGCAATGTGACCAATTATAATTTTGGTGACATTAGTAGGGAGATGGGCAACTCTGTGCTCGTCATTTATGAAGGGCACCAGAAGCCTTATTCATTCAAAATATTTACTCTCAACATTGCCAGGGAGGTCACAGGCAGTATAATTCAAATCTGGTATTTTACATCATGAATTAGCTAAATTTTGCATCAAAAGCCATAGTAAAGTCACTTGTGTGAGAAAGTTTTCAAATTATGTTTTATCAGCATGCAATCTACTCCTCTGTGAAGAAGAGAATATACAAAATCATGAAAGGAGAACTTGAAGATAATTTGGTTTCCTTATCAACCTATCTGTAATGTGTTCTTGAACAATATGTTGTCAATTTATTGGAGTTTATTATAGAGTTGTTTCAAAGTTATAGAAAACCCTAACAGTTGAATGCCACAGAAAAGTATAATGTTCTTCCAACAGGTTCTATTCATCATTCTTACAGCTATGCTATAAGTAATATCTTAAATCCAATGCCCATGTTTCACATAAGCATTGTAAGAGGGGAGTTAGTCTACTTATGGACCATGTGCCTAAGCTCCTTCCTCTGTGATTGTTGCACAGTCACTCAGGAACAAGTTGAAGCACGTCTCTTGTGATCTGTGCATTGGTTCAGCTGCACTCACAAATAAAACTAAGCCTGCATAACTTTGTACAATCAATTTCATAGCTTACATTAGTTTTGTGTATGAGTTTCAGCTTAAAAGGCTGACTCAAATAGGATCACACAGATTGTTTATAAATATAATTTATTATGAGGACTTGATTTTACTTTGCAGGAGGGTTTCTGGAAATTGAAGACCTAAAGTCAATAGGGCAAGCATGTATAAATTATTGAAATCAATCAATGGAATCATTGGTTTTAAAGGCCTTGATGAGCTTCTATCATTGGGAACATTTGTATATGTTGTAAATTTCATTTCAATGTGAGAATTAATATCTCTTTTGTGACTGCACTTGAATAGGGACATAGTAAAAGCTTGTGTTTATTGTAATTGGAATTTTTTCTTCTCATAGGTCTTTTTGCTTTGCTTATAAGGATTTGTAGTTCTTTGACAATAAATTACAACTGTCACCACATTGGAATTTGAGGCCTGTATGTGTTTTTCGTAGCTCACAACACCTAAAGATAGTGTTGCAGAACCCTGATACATTTTTTTTCATCAGATAAGTAAGAACATAGATATAGCCAACGGTTTATAGGCACAGAGATTTTGCTGCACTTCTTTTTCCTCTGGTACTAAAAGCTATTCATTACCAACTACAATAGTATTATAATGGAGAAAAGAGAATCTTACCAGTTTCTTTAAAAGAAAATTATTGTACCATTTTCACTAAAAAGCTCTAGTTTTTGGAAGTAGGTCCCACCACTTATATAAAGAAAGTTTTCACTTCTTAGTGAAATGTATTTTCCACAACTACCTAAAAAATGATTCTTAATAAAAGAATGTTTATTCTGGTTTGCTCATCACAAAATTGTGATGATATCATGAATATTGTTTAATTTTCAGCGTGTTCATATCTGAGAGTAAATGTATCATCTGTGTATATTGTGTGTGCTAGTCTAAAGATTGGATTATCTATATGTTTAGTGAAAGTATGCATTTCAAATACATTAAATTTACATTTCTGCACCTGTCATTAACAGAAGCACATCGAGATTTTATCCGTTGGAAACTCCTGTGCTTAGGATCTGATATCCTGATTATAATTCCACTGTCTTAGTAGGAATATACATTTGTCATTCAGAATTTATTTGTATCAGAAAGGTTAATAGAAGTAAGTACCTCTACAGGCTCGAGACAACTCAGTAAGAGTGAATATAAAGGCATGAAATTGATTTATATTAGTTATGGAAGAAGTTCTTACCTATGACTAAGTACCAAAGAAATAAATGTGCTTAAACTATAAAAGGTACGCTTCCTGACATATTTCTTATGCATTAAATATTTGAAAGGAAATATTGGTTAACTCCATGAAATAGGTAATATAAAAGAAATTTTGGCATTAGTTCCCAACAATGAAATTTCAAACCAATAATTTTTGATATTTAACAATTACTTTGGGATAAATTAACAGGAACACAGCTATTACAAATTGAAAAATTGCCATGGTCTCCTAGAAAGTTGAATGATATTTAATTTTATTTTCATTTGTAAAGGACACAGAGAATTATTTCTTGGCAAAGAATGAAACATTAAAAATTTATCAATGATGGGGAAACTATAATTGGATTTGTCTAGTCATGCTGGTAAGAAAACTTTCACATTCAAAGAGAAGGAGTTGGAAACAACAATTGTGTGCTGGTGTGACCTTATAAGGATAGGAATGAAAGATTTATAATTACTTAGAATCATGGTTTCCTATAGCCATGATGTTGAAGAGATGCTGCATTAACTGTGTATAAAACTGTTTCACAAGCTAGCTAGCATCAGGCAGAGTCAGGAATTAGAAAATTACTAGGCAGGAGAAAAGACAATAAGAAACTCAAGTACCTTCAAATTGAAAGCTTTGGAGTGAGATACTGAAACAAACACCAAATCACTCCCCTGGCATATATACACAGCTGCATTTACATAGGAGGGAACAAGAACCAGAAAATATTTTTCGATTACGTGACAGCAAACAAGACAGCTTTTAGTATAGATTAAAATTTGATTACGAGAAGGATTCTGGGGAAATTATTGAGTGAGAAGCATCAAGAATCTGGCTCCTCACCAAGAGAATTGTAACAATTGTATTAGAAATAATATGCCTGCTGCAGCTCTCTTAGAACGTTGCATTGAAGTTGTTGTTGAAGTTATACAACTTCCAGGAAAAATCTTGGACAACAGTTAATTTGAGCTGCTTCCAGTTCTTAGCAGAACAGAAGAAAGTAGAAGCAGTGTGCTCAGTGTACCAACATCAGGGTGGGCAGAAACAACTTGTCCAAATAGCAGGGATCTGTTCGGTGATGCTAATTGATGTTTTGTGTGTGTGTGTGTGTGTGTGTGTGTGTGTGTGTGTGTGTACATCTATATGCATGTGAGTTTACATGTGTAGGGGGGGAGTGGGGGGTGCTTCTGCAAGTGTGTGTTTGTGTCGAGGCCAGAATTCGACTTCAGGCATCCTCCATAGTGACTATTTTGGCATGGGGTTTTTTATTTCACCTAGAGCTCAGCACTAGGCAAACTATCCAGTAAGTGCCAGGGATCTGCTCATCTTCTCCTCCCAGCACTAAAATTACATGCACAGGCCACTGAACTAGGAATTGTATGAGGATGCTGGGGGTCCAGCAAGTGCTTTACACACTGAACCATTTCCCCCAACATGTTAAGTACTGCTTGTAATCATGAAGGTGCAGCGGTAGAATGAATAGATGTTTTTGCATCCCCTTCTAGCTGAAAGCCCCTCCTTTCTGACTATAAGGACATAAAGGTGACTCGAGACCTGGTAACATTATCTCTCCTCCTTTTTCTCCTTTTCCTCTTTTAGTAGCTAAACATGTGAAGATTAGGACATTCTAAAGCATTAGCACATGCTAGGAACAATGTAAAATAATTGTATATGACCGACTAAGGCACTAAGTCCCTACAGTTACCCCTCAGGCTGATGCTTTGCACAGACACCACTTAAGAGCAGTTTTTAAAAACTACAAAATGAATGACAAAAATAACAATCACCAAATCCAAAGGAAGAAGAGGATGGATCTTATTCCCAGAGTATCAATATCACTTTATTTAAGCATCTGTTGAAAAAATATAATTATGCCTCCAACATAAAAGTCATCATAAACTATCCCTGAGAAAAGATATGCCAGGTCTTTTAAAAGAAACTACTTCTTGTAAAATAGAAGCATTAATAAAGAAAATCTAAAATGAAGCTCATTAGAACTTCTGGAGTTTAACAGAAACAGATGAGAAGTGCTCTAGGGAGATTCATTGACAAACTTGAGCAAGGAGAGAAGAATAATCATTGAATTTAAAGGTAGAATAATGGAAATTATTGAGTCTGAAGACAAGACTGAACGGTAATGATGAGAGCCAGGGGAACCTGTAAGAGACAACAAAGAAGAACCAGGTACCACAGCAAGAGAAAGGACGACCCACTTTCCAAAGCAAAAAGAGATGGTGTTGATCAAACAGCTAAAAGCAACTTATGTGTGATGAAGCATTTAAATGCATGCAAGTGAGAAGCTCAGCAAACTCAAAGTTGAACTTGAAGACTCATACCAGACACCATAAGCAACTGTTTGAAAAACAAAACTTAAGTGCAACAAAAGTGGCCGTCATAGAAGGAAGCTCTCTGTGATTATCCTCACAATTCCATCTGAAGCTATGGAGGCCAGAGGATAGTGGGTAGATATGTATAATGTGCTAAAAGGAAAATGAATGAAGTTCTTAGAAATCCTAGAACCGAGGCTGTAGATAATACTGAGTAGCTGAGAGCTTGCCAAGCATGTGCAAGGCCCTGAGTTCAATTCTCAAAACTGGGTCCAAAGGGAATTATAAAACTGGCAAAGCTGTCCTTCATGTTTGTGAAACCTAAAGACAATGCCCCATAAACAAAATTAAAGGAACTTGTTTCCTGTAGACATGCCCAGCAAGTGATACTCATGAGGCGGAGTTCTTTCATGATAAAATGAAATGAGAGGAGAGAAACATGAAGCCTATGATGACATGACGATCTAAATAAATGAAAATATATTAAGAAGTATATGTGTTAATGTCATAATGAGTTTGCATGCCAACTTTTCTTTGATATGTGATTTAAGTGACTCTAATATATATTATCAGGATTATTATAATTAATAATAATATAATTAATATATACAATATATGTTATATATTAATATATATTATCAGGAGCTCTGACTATGTTACTTTGGTTTGGTTTCATAATACCTTATTTTTTCTGAATTGAAATAGTCCATTACTAAAGGAAGAAGGGAATCTGATAGGAAAGTTGCAAGGTTCATGAGTCCACTCAGTAATGTTTATGAAATAATAAAGTTTCTGGGTATCATATTTAGTTCATATATACATATATGATAGGGTTAGATATAGCATTGCTCTAGAAGACTTCTGGTTATAAATAAAAATACATATCAAAGCATATGAAATAAACTCTAATTGCATTTTATTTTAAAATGGCATGGCATGTATTAATGAGGCAATGGCATTCTCTAAAAGAAATTCTGAAAAGATGAAACTAGTGGGAAATGAAATATTTACATGGGATGAATATGAGAAAAGGGTTAGTTTGACTTTCTGATATACTTTAGAGGCTATTTAAAATATGGGGAGCTATTAATTTTCATATTATCAGATATAATTACATTGGCTTTGTCTTATCACTAGTAGGACAATATTGATTATTGTAATAGTATTATAATATTAATACCAATATTGATTACTACTCTTTTTCCTGTGTAAACCAATGGATTAAGAAGTAATTAACTTTAAGACAGGAACAAGATAAAGAACTCTCCTTGTTCTGCAGCCTTGCTTTATACTTCAAGAACCCCAAGTGTGGGAGTCAGAAGAGAGAGATTTCAGTAGAAAGACCGTCTGACATAAAGAAGAGCCTTTAGTGCCCAGTATATTTCCATTTACACTTAACACATTGCTCAATTCACTATGCATTCAAATACAGTGATTAAAAATCCCTTCCCTGCTAGGATCCATTCAAATAATTAGAGTGAGAAGATAAATTGCTCCCACTAGCCTTATAACCATTTATTCCTCAGCTTCTTTATAGCCATATGGGCCTTCTGATCCTGGGCAAAGAGAGGCCATCTGCCATTGTCCACAGAGCGAGGCTGCTCTGCTGGAATCCAGCTACATGACCTCTGCTCAGTGACGTCTCACTGTTAGAGCAAAATCAAGAATAGCGAATGGCAGAGTGGATTTCACATGAATGCATTAAATCTAATGCTTAGTAAATGACATAAAACAAATATAATTTTAATGTTCTCTGAAATGTTTGACTGAAAACCTATATCCAGGTCCTGGGAGAGGGTCAAGGGATGAAACAACAAATCCTGCAATGAGTTTAGAATCCACTACTACTTTGGTTGTAAAGTATTTATTTACCACAAGGATGCTTTTTCCATGAACCTAAATGATAAGCGTGTATAAGGAATCGATGGGATATCATTACACCTCGAAGAGACAATACTATGGTTGCAGGATGTCAGGTACATTTCTTGTGTTATTCTCCAATGAGTTAATAATGATTCAAATAACCGCTTGCAGAGCTGTCTTTTTAGATGTGTGATAAAAATCCCTTTCCAAGTGAATTTTGATGTGGAGGATAATATGCTCTCTAGGCATATATTTTATAAACCTTTAAGCAATTGACAATAATGCATCACTCTCATTTTCAGACTACTAGATTCAAAGCAGTGTTAAATGAGCACAAATTAGATTATTTCTCAAAGTTCTGAATAATTTTCATTACTCAAGGCAAAGTATAAATTGCTTGGAAAATGTGGCAGTGAGACCAGTGTTAGCATTGTTCTTAGAAACAAATATTAAGGTGGTGATAGCAACATTTCTCAAATTTGTATAACATTCAAATTATATTAGTACTTGTTTATGTCACCAGAAATTAGCTGTTTTTTTATAATATTATTAGACATAGTCTTTTAATCTAAATAGGGAAAATCTACAAAAAATCACTGTCACCAAACTAAAAGTTAATTAGCACTTTCACAAGTGTAGGGCTCAAAAGAAGGCAGATATTTTAAAACCTGGGGCTCGTTTCTATGAGCTATGTAAGCACATGTGTAATTTTAAATGTCTAAGAAGGAATAATGTTTGAATATCTGCCATAAGTATTGTATTCTTTATTTCAGTCTTAGAATGTGTGTCATTCCACAGGAAAAAAATTATCTATTTAGGACATAAATTGTTATCTTTCCCCAAACTTGTGTTTATTTCCCCTTCTAGATTATGGCAAAGGCATTACTAAAATGTTAATAAGCAAAGCATTTCTTCTCAATAAAAGGTAAATTAATTCATTGAGTAAAAATGAAAAGGAACTCTATGCCTTACAAGTGGCTTCATTTTGAAGTGGGGAAGATACAGTTTTTATTTTCCCATGGGGAACATATTTTTATTAAGTGTCTAAAAGCTTATAGTTGTTCTTTTATATTCATTTGTGGTCATAAATGAGTATGGTTTACTGGATATGATGATATTTTAAGCTAATGTCATTTTGCTGCATTTCTAAAACAGCACTTCAGTCTAATGAAACATGAATTAATTGTATCTTCATTTTCTTGATTTTTTAAGTAGAGACAACATTAGTATATAGACAACTCATATTTAGCTTATTTTAAGCAAAATCACAAAGGTACCTTCATAATTCATCAAGTAAAAGTGTAGGTAATTACATTGAAACTGCAAAAGGTTGCATCAAGAAAAATGGAGTTTTTGAGTTTAGGAAAAAAAAGTATCAAATATTTCAGCAGCTCAGAAAAAAAATATTGAGGAAGCAAAATAGCATTATGGAAAAAATTATATCAATTTTGGAGTTTTGGAGAAATTTCTCCTTTTGGATATACCAGTTTCATTTCTATTTTTACAACATTTAAAGGGATATAAGAAAAAGGAGGAACGGCTACATTAAAACTCAGACTTTCAATATTCTTAGAGCAATTATGTCAAGAACTATTTCTTTGATATTAAGCAACACTCCAAATCTCTCTGAATTAGAAATTTTGTCTTCAAAAATGGATATTTATTGTTAGCCTTTTTAAAATTTTTTAATTTTTATTTTTTAATTAATTAATTTATTTTTGATATCATTATTATTCAAGTATGAGCAAACATTGTGTTGATATCCCATTTCCCTTCTCCCTGTCCCCAATCCACTGGATATCCTCCTTGGTGGGCAAGGGCATACTGGATCATTCCATGAGGTAGGAGGTATGGATAACACAGGAGGCAGCAAGGTCCCCCCCCCACTATTGTTGCTCAGGGGGGCAATGTCTGGATATTCTCCCCCACCATGGCTCTTACACTTTTTCCACTGCCTCTTCCGCTCAGTTCCCTGAGTCATGGTGGGTGAGGATTAAGGCTGCTTTATTGATGAGATTTCATGGGCCTCTGTACTTCTGCTTTAGGTTGTATTGGAAATTGTTGGTGTCTGTCTTGCTGACTTACCTGGGTTGATTGATGAGCTGTGCTGATAGACCTCTTGCTATCCCATTCATTTGGAGGGTTACATGATAAGCCTGGGGTGGTCCATCTCTTGCCAGGATGTCAGCCCTCCGCCTGTAGCTCTTTGGTGGAGTTGGAATGACCTCGGCTCTCTCACTGCCTTCTGAAAACTACAAACAAGCAGGATCTCCATGGGAAAGTGAGGTCAATATGGGTTAAATGTGACACACACTTCTAATTTGGTGATATTCTATTGGGATTAGCCTCTCTGTAGTTCTCTGGTAATGGGAGTTTCTCCTTGGGGTCAAGGTTTTGGTTCCCATAGGGTTTTGGTCTCAGTCCCAATTCCAGTAAAGGCTCCTTGTCACTGAGTGGATTTCTTGGCCAATTGTGAGATCATCTTTAGAATTCTTGGAATACCTTTGAAATCTTTGAAAGAATTTATCAACACATTATCAAAGGGCAGGTACTGGACTCTACTTCGTTATATGTCATGCAGTAATAATTAAAGATCTTTCTTTCTTCCTATAGCTCTCCATATGTACTATTCTTGACATATATTTTAATCACCTGTTACTTAAATCTTATGAATAGTATTGTTGCTTTTTAAGTCAATATTATTCAGTAATGTTCCTCATCATTAACACTCTCATTGTTATTTCACCTTCTTTATTCCCACATAATTTAAAGATATACTTTCCTTTAACTTCAATGACTCCTGAGCAGGGGAGAATGCTCAATGGTGAAAAAGGTTGTCACAGAAGAAGCACAAGGACCTGAGTTCAGATCTCCAGAACCAACCTAAAGCCAGACATGGTAGTGTGGGTCTGTAGTCCCAGCACACCTACTGCAAAATGGAAGACTGATACGGAGAATCCTCAGACTTGCAGCCAGCTAGCTTGATGTTCACAGCAACAGCAGGAGACCGTGCCTCAAACAAGGTGGAAGGCATGGACCAACACCCATTTTTATCCTGTGACTTACACACACACACACACACACACACACACACACACACACACACACACACACTTAAAAAATAACTACATGCTCATGAATGATTTTGCAATGTTGAGTAATTGGAGATGTTTTTATTAATATTATCTCTAAAGTATAGCTTTGAATGTACTTACTTGAAGACTTACAGTACTTTTCTGTCTCATTTTAAGACATCACAGCATTTTTCTGTGGCTTCTCCTTGAGCTGCATACAGAGATTGAGGTACCATTCATTCTGGCATTTTCAAATGCTCTTTGTTTTAGCTGATTCCATCCTCCTTCCTACTCCCAACCTCTCTTTCCCCTAACAGCCTCACATGTTTCCTTTTACCCTTTATTGTTAGTAATCAGAACACTGTAGGAACTAGTCTTGTGTTGGTACCCCCATTTCCCTCCTCCCTGCCCCCAACCCCTGGGCCCTCGTTATTAGCATTTCTGGAAGAGTTCATGGAATGAGGGGTTTAGTAGGAGGATGTCAGGTGTATGCAATTGTCCAGCTTCAGTTGAATACCAGATAGATTCACTGAGCCCACAGGTTTGATGTTGATCTCATTTATTAGAAAATTCTGGGCATTTCTCTAAATGCAGTTTTTTTTATGGTGTTTCTAACTCACTTGGTAATCTCATGAGCCTCTGACAGTTTTTCTATGTTCTTCATACTTCTAGTTCACCATGTCAGTGCTTGTCTACTTGTAATGGTTCAATACGCTATATCTTTTTTGCTTTTATGTGTCCCATCTATTATTAGAAGTTTGTCTTAAACTATTAATAAAATCAATTTTTATTAATTTAAAATGTCTGTCATCTAATAAATAAAATTATTTTCTTTTTTATTAAGATAATATCAATGAATATTTAAAGAGTGTTTTCTGCTAATTAGGGTAATTTGCTGATACACAGATAATCCACTGACATGTTTTATTTTTTCCTAGCAGAAAACTATGCAGTAATTTTACATGGAGTACAGGTTCAGTGGATGATAAATGCAGAGCCTGAGTATAATAATTACTTCTGGCAGAAAGGCCTGCTTCAGCTTTTCCTGAAGCAGGTGTAATGGTAGCAGTTTAGATGGAATATGAGCAACTTCAAGTTTGGTTACTGGGTTTTCTTAAGACAAATATATATTCTGTCTCTCTTTATTACCAAAAACTAGAGCCCCTAATGGTTCTGAAAAATTCTGAAATATTTCCTGGCTTTTCACTGGCCTTTTTTAAAATCCATCTTCTGTCGTTTTAGCAATGGCCAAGTAGATAGTTCTGCTGTATATCAGTAGCTTTCTTATTGACCTACCCTGTAAAATGCAAATATATAGTAAATTTTTCATAGAAGTTTTTTTTGGAATATTTTAACATGAGTTTGCTTTGGCTCTCTCCTTAGTTCAATTTAATTGCTAATAGTTCCATAAACTAGCAAATTATAAAATAATAAAGGTTAATTTGTTTCCAGTTCTAGCCTAAAGATGAGGGTCACATATGTTGATGGTACCTTGTTGGCAGAGTCCAGAAGTTTTAAGATCATAACATGGTATTAAAAAAATAAATCCTGATACAGAGTGGCCTAGGTAAACTGGCTTTTACAGTATATCTACTCTTGGGATTACCCATTAAACCCATTACTCACATGACTGTCAAATTAATAAATTCATAAAGGCAGAAGCCTAAAAGGGTTGGGTCTAGTACTACCTCTAATATCTCAGAATGGGTTTAAAATTAACATGAGTTTTTGATGGGAAAAATACATTCAATCCACACTACTGAGTTAACTTTTCCATATATTTTTAAAATATTTTATTTATTCATTTTCAAGCAGAGAGATACAGAGAGAGAGAGAAAGAGAGAGAGAAACTTCTGGAAATTTTGCTGGTATGCTTATGTCTTATCAATGACTCTTGACTTCAGACTTTTGCATGTATTTACATCTAGAGCTGGAAAATACCCTGGTGGATGCAGAAGAGGCATTCCATCCCTCCCAAGTACTTTATCCTCACAGGTCTATTTGCTCTATCAAACAGATATTTTTAAAATAAATTATAATAAAGAAATGTATATATTAACAATGGATGATAGATAAATGCAAATCTATATGCCTGAAATTTGTATGAATTATGAAATGTTAGAAGTAGATTTGACAATTTGTTTTTCACTAATAAACCTCAGTTGACTCTCAGGCAATTCAGCCATTTCAGCATAACAAATAACGACTGTTCACTCCATGTCAAAAAGCTTGATACCTCCCCATTGTGCTGTTTAACTATGACTGCTTACACTTCTTGACATTATGTAGACATTCAGAATAGAATGCTAAGTGTTGCATTATCACATGAATATGGAATTTATTAATGAACTCCTGTTGTCATTACATCTACAACTGAAATGTTATAGCAAAATGAATGTTGAAAGAAAATACTGTAAGTCAACATTGCATGATTTTATGTGTCAGTTTTTATGGCATTATAGGAGAATGTAATTTGTCTTTGGTTTTATTGATAATAACAGAATGTTTAAGTACAGTTTATCTTATTAATTAGAATGACCTAAGTATTATAAAGTAACTGTAACCTTTTCTCGAGGATGCCAAATAATGAAGAATGAAGGATATTATTCAAATCATATTTGGCATGCTATACTATTACATTTACTTTCACGTGAAAATATCAGCAATCCCTGTATTTAGAAAACTGAAAGCTGAATTTTTTAAGTTGCTACCTCTCTACATGTCTACATTAGAGTCAACATTCTAGTTTTTATAAATCTTTTAAAATTCTTATTGATATGCTGGTTGACATCTAAGATAGGAAACTGTCTTTGACTTTCTCTTTTATGACTATCATAATTTTAAAATTTGACAAAAATCATCAATGATTGCCCTATCAAATGTAGCTTCATTTTAGTAAAAGAATGCTAAAGATCTTTCCTCCCTCCCCACTTAGTAAATGTGGTCCATTTGATGAGAAAGACAGATGCTCCTGCCTGCTGGTTTCTATATGGGAATAAAAACTTAAGTGTCATTTGCTAAGGAAATGAAGAAATTAGCATATAGACAAGGTAGGCTAGTAAGAAGCATACTTCAGGCACTCACTCAGATACGTTCATACACACACATGCACAAACACACACATGCACACACAATCACACACACTCATACACATACAAATAGAAGTAATACAATGGTTAAATATATTTTATTTAATTTATTAATGTGACTGTTATACTCACAGGTCTTTTAACACCTATCTAAACCAAAAACACCTTTATGTAGAGATATCACACTTTGTACTGGGGATTTAGCTTAATAGTAGAGGCATAAAAAAGACCCCCAGAAAGTACAGTTGTAACAACTTAGCTGTAGTTTTTCCATGAAGCTGTTTGAATTAATGTTAAAGCCTGGAAAATATTGAAAATAGTCCATCACAATGAAAAGTTCCAAGTAGGACATTATTTTGTCCTTCTACCCTAAAGCATATATTTAACTTTTCCTAAGAGCTTACTGAGAGAAATATTTGTTGAGTAATAAAGAAGCTGCACAAATTTAAATTCAAATTCTTTTTAAAAAAATTTGTTAGAAGCTGGGAAGCAAAGTTAGGAGGATCACCATGAGTTCTAGGCCAACCTGAAAATACATAGTGAACTCCAGGTCAGCCTGGGCTAAAGCCAGACCCTATCTCAATTTTTTTTTGTTTATTTGCAAGAAGAAGGAGAGAGAGACAGAGAGAGGAAATGGGAGTGCCAGGGACTCTTGCCACTGAAGACAAATTCCAGATTTATGCCACTTTGTTCATCTTGCTTTACATGGGTACTTAGAACCTATGCCTTAACCACTTAGACATCCCTCCAGCCCTAAATTCAAAGTCTCTGAACAAAGTGACTTGACTTTCAGGAAAAGAATCTTTAAATCCTAATTCTTCCAAGTATATTGTTGTAGAATAAATCCAAATTTATGCAAATTAACAAAGTTGCATCTAGAACTCTGACCTCTTTTTTCTCTTGAACACTTAACAAGAAAGTATGAGAGAGAGCATTGGTAATGCTTGCAGAAGAAATGTGTCTGTTACCGCAGAGAAGGCACCCGTGTTCTTCTGTTCCCCAAGGTGAAAGCCCTGTAAGCATAAATTAACAGTCCAAAGCCCAGATAGAGGTTTCTCAAATCAAGTAGAAGAATATGATAAATAAGCAATTGAATTTCTTACTCACACATATCAGGTTAAGTTTCTACTTTGGTTAATATTCATTCCCTCATTATGGTGGTATGCTAGAAACACAAGAATTGTAAAGTCATCAGTAAAGCTTATTTAAGCATATTTTTGGACAAAATATGAGTATTAAAAAGGAGATAATGTGACAGTAAAATTTTAAAAATAGCATTATAATAAAATATGTTTGTATTTCTTTTAAATAATTCCTGATTCTCTTTTTAAGGAATAATTTTGGTATATTAATTTGTTCAAAGCTATTTGAAGCCTAAATAACTTCTTTTCCCAAACTTCACTTTTAAAATTAAGATTTCTTCACTATTAAAAAATATAGTACTTTTACTCATATGCCCTTCTTTTACTTGTCTATGTGCATGATTATAAGAATAATATGAACTTAAACTTATTTTATTCTAAGTATTACTAAACACAACCTCTCTGATCCTCCTTAAAATGCTAAGATTTTTAAAATTATGTCATTACCATCAATAGCAAAATTTTAGAACAATTACCTGGTGAAAATGATTCTTCCCTAAACAATTTTGCCATAAGTTATACTGAAAACCTTAAAGAATATTTCATTACAAGGCTAAGAATACTGAATATGATAGGCAGAATAATGGTCTCCCAAGATGTCCACATCCTTGTTTCTGAAATCCATGAATGGGTAAACTTCTGGATGAATGGGATGTTGTGCCCTGACTTTTCAGCCTACTAATATATCTTATTACTTAAAGCGAAACTATTAAGTCTTCACTTTACATTCATTAAAAGGGAGCACAGTCATAGACACTTTGGTATTTATTCCCATGATATTTGCTAATTATAATTCTATATAGATTACTTGCCAGTTCAAAAAAGATCTCTGTTTATTAATTATTAAAGATCGGTTTATTAACTGTTGAAGATCTCTAAATGATCTCTGTTTATTAATCATTAAATTATCATTTCTTATATTAACAATTATATTTTGCTAAGACATTGACAACTACTGCCCTCCCAAAAAAATCTATTAAAAAATCAAATGAACAAAAAGAAAGTCCAAAGTTAGGTAAAATATAATAAAATAAAGCCCTGCTTTAATACCTATAATCAAAGTTCTCTAAAAATTATGTTATTCTAAAAGTTAAAATGAAACAAAACAAACTTCTAGCCAAATAGAGAAAATGTCACTGTTTTATGGAAATTCTAATAAGTTATGCTCACTGGAAGATAAGTCATTTGTGGGGCTCATTTATTTGAATGTAAACATTCTGGCTGATAAAATTGAATAAATCTGTAGCTAAATCATTGCCTAGGAATGGACCAGAGATTGGACAGAGTATCTGCAATCTGAAGATGTCTTCATGGAATCTGCATGTATGTCTCTAAAGGAAAGCATGGGTTAAATTAATTGTATTGATGTAGTTAATCTTAAACCACAGGAAAACTATCAATGAGCATATTTTGTTAATGTTGTGGCTGCCATTGCTATCAATTGGGTATCCTGGCAGACTGGACACTGTTTTCTTGTCATTCCAGAGTTCTGAAGCCTCAGAACAAGTCCCACTGAGGTTCTCAGTGCAGGTCCATTCTTTGTGTCTCCCAGGCTCTTATGAGTACAGGAATTCCTATATCCTCACATGGATGCCTTCCCATTTCTGCTTGTCTTTCCTCTGGACATGTCATTTGCAAATACTTGTTATGAGCTGGCATGGTGGTTCCCTCCTATGATCTCAGAGCTTCAGAGACTGAGAAAGAAGAATTTAATTTTCAAAGCAGCATGGACTACATACTAGTTTCTGTCTCAACAAGCCAAACAGACAAGTAAGAAAAGAAAGAATTACTGCTCAGTAGACTTAGAAATCACCAGGTTGAAGCAGTTGATTCCTATCTCTACAATCTTAGCTTTTAGGTCTGCAACAATCCTTTGACAAAATAAGGCCCTATTCTCTGGTTCTGAGTATTAGGCCATAGAAGCATTCATTTTGGTTGGAAAGAAAGGAAGAACCAACAACATGCAATTGACTAGTGAACTAATTTTCACTTATCTTTGAATTTTAAGATTAAACTTCAAAAAGTTCAAACTCTATATGACTAACACCATCTCTACAAAATAAGCAAGTACATTTGATTTCTGATTAAGATGACTGTAATATTCCTGTCAATTGCCAAAAATACATCTGGGTTTCTATTTCACTACAGGTCTCTGATCTCCTTTTGCTGAGAGCATTACCATTAGAAAGGTCACAACTTAGAAACTTTTCATATCTTTGAGTTAGACATCTCTCAAGAACTTAGGAGCTATCCTACTGAAATATTCCTATCAAGAAAGATATGATCTGAGGATATGTATCTCTGTGATAAAGTGCTTGCCTAACATGTAAGAGGCCCTGAGTTCAAAACTTATCACACAGAGAAAGAGAGAGAGAGAGACAGAGAGAGAGACAGAGAGAGACAGAGAGATACAGAGAGAGACAGAGAGAGACAGAGAGAGAGAAAGAGAGAGAGAATAAAACTATATCCTCAGCCTGTGTTCAAGGGGAGGAACCTAGGAACCTAGCTTTATTAAATGGCAATTGGTCCATACAGATAAAATGATCAACCCCATTATTCCCATTAAAGATTAAAATCTTCTCTCTGTTTCCACCAGCTAACTACACCAAAGGAAGATCATTTGTCTTTTGTACAGTGGAATTGTTATTCTCTGAATTGCAGAAGTTTGTAATGAAGCTTCCTTACTTGTTAAAGCTACCCAGTTGAATATTCTTTGACAGTTATCAGCATACATGCTAAGACATCAGTCCTGCACAGGCCCCCTATGAACTCCCCTTTTATTGCCTCATTACAACACTGGTCCATACTATTCTTAGCCTGTTGTCTATTAAATCTATCCTCTCTTCATTCCTTTCTGTACTATTTTAGTAGCCTTCCTTGACTAGAGAACCTATAATACTTTACAAAGTTTCCCTCACTTCTAATGATCTCTTATAAAAATTTCTCCATGCATTCTGATTATAATTTTATTCCTGAGGTAAAATCTTTCATCTTAAGATCTCAAGATTTCCTGTGCTTCTCTGCTGAATACGGTGCTGACTTGGGACTTGAGAGTGGAATGACTCCTTATCTTCCATTACCTGTCCACATGGGGACTACTGTTCTTGGAATCCCTTGTTACTATGCAATTGTGTTAGAACTGGATAAAAATCAATTTGAACAAACTTTGAAAACAGAAGCAAAGCAATCACTAGAAAGTGGAAAAATAGGCATTACTCTCTGGTGTATGTTTGGTGTGTGTGTGTGTGTGTGTGTGTGTGTGTGTGTGTGTACACCTGTGTGAGCAGATGTCTATGTCCAGTGTGAACATATGCAGAGGCCAGAGGAGACATCTGAGTAAACGCCTCTATTTCTCTATTTCTTGTTATTAGGAGATAGCATCTATCACTGGACCTAGAGCATGCTTTTAGCTCAACTTACTGTCCAGACAGTCCCAGTGATCCTTCTGCAGACCCAACCCTCAGATCTGAGATTTCAGGTATTTATGGTCCCTTTTCTTTGGCTCTTTACCAGCATAGAGGTTCTGAAATGCTCCTTTTATACTGATCTGCCTGGGTGGCTCCCACAGAGACTTGAAGGCACAAATCCAAACA
The DNA here is from genome assembly GCA_004024765.1 of Zapus hudsonius. Classification (NCBI taxonomy): domain Eukaryota; kingdom Metazoa; phylum Chordata; class Mammalia; order Rodentia; family Dipodidae; genus Zapus; species Zapus hudsonius. The sequence goes on from PVHP010000760.1 coordinate 90,682, forward strand.
CCTCCTCAGAGAAGATTCCCAACTCTCCCACCCTGTGATAGAAGTACTTTTTCTATTGTCTAAACCATGTCCACCTGCACTTGGTATTTGTAGCTTGCATTTTTATTCTACTTATGGAAATGTAAGTCATTAAAACTTCATTAAATACTTGACAAAGCACTGGCATTGGACTCTGGAGATAGCTCAGTCTCTAAGTACTTGCAAATGTGAGAAGCTGAGATCCCCATCCCAACAAAGACATTGAAAAAAATCTAGGTTTAGTGTCATGGTGGCACACACTTGTATTTCTTGGGCTGGGGAGTTCAGGACAGGCATTGTTCTGTGGCTCCCTGGCCAGCCAGTCTTCCCTAACTAATAAGCTCTAAACCAGAGAGACCCTGTCTCAAGAAAAGGTGTAAAATTTTCCTGAGGAATGATATGTAGCATTGTCCTCTGGCTTCCACAAACATCCATGAGCACACACACACTACACCTCCCATCACACACAAACCCACTCACACACACACATTCATTCCCCACACAAATATACACATAAAATCCCCCCACACACATGCACACACACACACACACACACACACACAATCACACACATACAAACGTGTACTACCCATCACACACACAGGAACTGTAGACCACATAGCACACTTATCCACATACATTCATTAGCACATTTCCATTTATTGATTTACTGAGATCATTTCTCTGAATTGCTCAGCAGGCCTCAAACTTGAGATCATTCTGCCACTAAAGTGTCCAGGATGCCTGGCTTTACACGTAATGTGATTATTTCTGTTTAAAAATATTTCTATTTATTTGTAATATTTATTTTTTTATTTGAGAGAGAGAGAGAGTCAGAGAGACAGAGAAACATGAACACACCAGGGTCTCCTGACACATCAAAATATAGATTCATTATAAACACACACAACCTTTTGTGTTTCTGGCTTTACATGGATACTGGGGAAATAATCCCAGGCCATCAGGCTTTATAAGCAAGCACTTAAACCACTGAGCTATCTACCCACCCCCAGATGATTATTTTTAATGACTTATTCTCCGATAACCTACTGAAACGGGTTGTAATTTCCTATTTTTGAATCTAACAGTTTCTAGGTGTTAACTTTATGTACTTTATTGTGGTTGACTCTGACTAATCTTCCCTACTAGATTATATTTCAATTATGTTATCTCAGACACATAAAGACTTTCTCAAGTTCTTAAAATGTTCATAATATATACTGACATATGTTTCATATGGTTTACTTTAATCCTTGTGTTAAAATTAGGAACCTAAATTTTAGAAGATTACAAACACAGGAAACCTAAAGCTAATTAAAACTTCAAGAATGTTTTATTTAATTTTCCCTAAGGTATCAACTTCTCAAAAATTAAAATTACCCAGCTGTTGAGTCTAAACTCATCTATGGCTAGTACATACTGTTCTTAGAAGAAAAGTGGTTTATGGCTAATTTTGTTTTCACAACATTACTGGTAAACATTTGGGATGCTTAATTTTCTGTGCCTTCTTTAGGTAACAGATGTTGTCGATTGACCTTTGTTAACTGCTTTACCAGGTGTGATTTTGTATATAGGCTTCTCAGGTTTTGTGTTTTCACTTGTATCTTCAAACATTTTTATTAAACTGTTTTTTTTCAAAATAACAAAAAATACCCTTGACACTAGATGTACTGAATTCATGCCATAACAGACAAATTGACAAATAAGTAGAAGTATAAAAGAAAGTTTAGATAAGAAAATGGTAGAGATCAAGAGGGTAATAAATGTTTTTATAACCATAATGCTCTATGTGTGTGCTTCAGATGCCTAAAGAGCTGTTAGCTCACTGATGTATCTGTGGTCCTTTAACGTTTAGGGTTCTGTGAGCTTACTGCAGGTGCCTTAAAAATGCAAACATTCTTCAGCTACTTTGTAGTCATGGTTGAATAATATTTTCCTGTATCTGAGCTTCTCAAAGTATATAAGTGATCTAACTGATCATTGGCAAGATAATTAATATAAGACTGATGTGTTGCTATATTCGGATTGCATGGATATTGTTCAGAATTTTTGCATAGATGCACTCCTGTCACCATGAACAAAACTCAATGGATCAAAGACCTCAACATAAGACCTGAACTGCTGAAAACCCTGGAAGGAAAAATAGGAGGGATTATCCATGAAATAGGAGAAAGGAAAAACTTCCTGAACAAAACTTCATTAGCCCAGGAAGTGCAACAATTACTTAACCAATAGAATCTCATCAAGCTCAAAAGCTTCTGTATAGACAAAAATACCATACTCAGAGTCAATAGACCATCATCAGACTTGGAAAAAAAATTGCCAGCTATAACACAGAAAGAGGTCTAATGTCTAGAACTCAAAAAATAATAATAATAAGTCTAACTGTCCCCTCACAAAATGGGACACTGATCTCAACAAGGAATGCACAGAGGAGGAAACACAAATGGCCAATTCTCATTAAGATAGTGTTCTTCATCTTTAATCATCTGGTAAATGCAAATCAAAATCACCTCATGAAGGTGATTATAATACACACATATGTATGCATATATATGAATACATTCACACATTAGGCTATATAAATATATATATATAATATTTTAATACATTTATATATTAAATGATGGGTATTATGCTCATATTTAATGATGGATATACACATGCATTTATACATGTTCAGTCTTATGCAGGAACCAATAGCTATTATTTGTATTGTTAGATCACGAGGGTAACTTCCCTGAGTGTCCAAAATATAGCATTCCCTAGCACTCCTCCCCTTCCTCTGTCTGTGATAACATTCTTTCTGCTACATCTTCCACAGTGTTCTCTGAGTCTTGGAAGGGGTGGAATAAATGCCCCATTAGGTCTGACCATAAACTATTCACTTAGTCTCATCCTTTCAGTAGGTATATGGCTGTTCACTAAACTTTGAACATGGAAAAAAGAAGCTTTAGTGATCAAGGATGAAAGCAGCATTACTCTATGTGTATAAACATAAACATTTAGATGGCAGTTTGACAGTTATACCTTCCTGTGGATTAGGCCTCAAATCCTATCAGAAATCACTTGCTCCCATGACTGTCAGCCACTTTTTCATCAATATTTACATCTTACCTTGCAAGTCAGTATGATAGCATGCAGTCCACAGATGGGCAAATCCATTGGTGACTTTCTTCCCCAGCAGCCTGTACAGTGCCTTCCAGTACAAGGCATCAATTCATCAGGAAGTTTCCAGCTCAGTTCCAACATGACTTCTTTATGTCCTGAAATCAAAGAAAGTGATGTCTTCAGTTATATACACTTCCCATATTGTTTGGGTGTGCATTCATAAGAAATGGCAGTAACATATGTTTTAGGGGCCTCAATCACATCTCTGAACCACTCCTCTTTGATTAATATCTAAACACTAGTCCTGAGATTTTCTTTTTATTAAAAACCAATGATTTTCTGGAAGAGTTTCATCTACACATCATTCAAACTCTTTGTTTTATGTTAATTTTTTCCCAATGTTTTTATTGGCTTAAAATTATTTATATATATGCATATATACACACGTATATATATTAACACAACGATATGACCAGTATCATAGGTTTTTAGATAAAGCCATTAAACCAGGATGACATTCCCTTTATTCTCCGCCGCCATGACTCTTACATTCTTTCCACCCCCTCTTCCGCAAATTTCCCTGAGTCATAGTGGGTGAGTTTAAATTTTGCATAGTTATTAGGTTTTTAAGAGTCTCTATATTTGTTTTTTGGACAATTTTGGGTACGCTTGGTGCCTCTCTCCATTATCCTTCCCTATTTTATCTGTCTTGTGAGAATAGCTCTTTTGCTCACCATCCCACTTCCTTAGAGGTTGTGATGGGGCTCTACATGGATCCTCTCCTGCATGGGTGTCTCCAGTCAAATCAGGTCACTTTTGTGGAATTCAGTTGTCCCCATTTCTTGTTACTTTCTGAAAAATACACTCAGATCAGCTCATTGTGGGAAGTAACTACTTACTGGGTCAGGGAGCCAAAGGTAAGCATCCTTTGTACCATAGGTAGGCTTCCCCCACCTTTGGGGCCCTAGCTACCTCTGGAACTTGTTGTACAGAAGATATGATTCTATGGAGTCATATTCTTTTTAGTTTAGGTTCGTGTGCAACGGGGGGGATGTATGTTAATTATTAAATGGCATAAAAATAGTAATTTGGCATGTCTTTTTTATGTGACTTAGTTTTGATTAACCTTTCCCCTATGTCTTCCCTCCCCTTGCTCCTGCAGGGCCCTTATTTTTGCTTAAAAACACTACCCAACAATACCCCCTCTACGTCGACTTTATATATGTTTTATTCTCTTCACCCCCAAAACAAAAACAAAACAAAGTCATTTTCCTTCTTTTCCCTATTGCCCCCTTTTAGCTTCCCAGCCTCTGTATCCTCCAAGTTAAGCCCACAAATCTAAAACTTCCAAGCTGAGGTTTGCATATGAGAATATGCTGTGTTTGTCATTTCTGAGCCTAGCTTTCCTCACACAGTAATATATTTTTCAGTTACATCCTATAGATTTCATTTTTGTTTAATTCTGAATGAAACTCCACTGGGCATGCATATCACATCCTCACTATCCAATCAGTAGTTGGTGTATCATGCATATCATTTCCTCACTATCCAATCAGTAGTTGATGTCTATCTAGAATGATTCATTTCCTAGCTGGTGTCACTCCCTCATCTTTGAGACTCAGAGAGACCCTGAGATGTGGCTTCCCAAGTGGCCACTAAGGGATAATAAGATTATGCAAATTGTATTAAAGAATTCGGTGTTGATGGGATAAAATCCAGCAGATGGAAAAATAGTATGTAGAAAGGAAATAAGAAGGAACTATACCAATAAATCAGTTGCCTTTTCTCTCCTCTGGGCAATGCCCAAAACTCCAGTTTTTTACTGCAAACATTCCAAGTGAGTAATGGTTATCTACTAAGTGCCTGTTCTTCTGCTCTTCCTTGAGGTAGATTTTGAAGGGGCTTCACCTTGGTAAAGATGCACATTGTGTGGCTTTGTTTCCTATTTTCCTAGGTTCCTACTAGCATTCAATCTCCTCTCAAGACACCTTTATTGTACTTCTTGGGGTCTGCACCTACCAAGTAAAATAATTCCACTTTAAACTTGCCTCGGGCTCTGACTTTCAGAGGATTCAAACTAAGACACAATACCAACCTTTCCAGGGAGATGAAGAAAAATATTCTCTGAGACATTTTTGGGTTCAGTCTTTTCCTCACATTGTTTGGTTCTTAGGTAAACTGAGAACAGTATAAAGTAATGGTATTTTTTTTAATATCATTGGAAATCTAATCAATGTGTCTCTTCAGCAATCTTTCTATAAAATATGTATGCTAGAAACACAAGGATGTTTGTGAAAAATATTCTATTGTTCAATGTAGGCAACAGATAAAAATTAGTCTAAATGCCCACCTGAAAGACACCAGATGCCATGTGCACTTGATTCTCTTTGTATCAATATCTAGAAAAGTCACATAGTATTAGAGAAAATCACAACTTTTTCAGGAGGAACTTGTAGAAAGTCAGCTTTGAAGGCAAAAAGGTAATGAAAATTGAGGGGTTACAGGAAAAGTTCTGTACCATGTTTGTGTTTCTAATTTTTGCATGTGCATATGTGTGGTATACATATAAATGATTATGCATGTATGTATTTGTGTGGGTATGGTGTGCTGGATTGCACAGGTATGTGTGTATGTGTATGTTGAGACCAGTAGTCAACTGGCAAGGTCTTACTCACTCAGTAGCTCTCTACCTTATCCTTTGAGACAGGGTCTCTCTGAATTTAGGGTTCTTAGATTTGCCTAAATTAGCTAGACAGTGAGTCCTAGGGGTTCAAATGTCTCAACTCTTCAGTGTTACTTCAAATATCTTCCAACACACCCCACATCCTCCATGAGTTCATGGGAATGCAAATGCAGGTACTCATATTTGCTCAGTGAGCACTGTATGGAGCAAGTGGTATGTCATGCCCTGGTTTCTACTTTTTATTACAATTATCAAAGCACAATAAATTGAATACTTAATATGGACAATTTTGTTGTTCATGAATTATACCTTCAATTCTACCTGAGCTAAAATGAGAGAAAATAGTCATGAAAGATGAATATCATGTTGCTAAAATAGGTTGCTGACTTTAATTTTATTAAAAATATTTTGGCCATGTCTACTTTATAGTACTTAATAAATATTGCTTACCAGATATCACATTATCATACATACAAAAATATACTATGGCTTTCACAAAGACGGATCACATCACTAATTTCTTGATAACCATTAAGGAAAACAATAACCTTCAATGACATCACCTTTTTGAGAAATTGGGAGAAAAAGTACAGCTACTGGTCACTAAAGTCCTATCTGATTCTAAGTCTAAATCAACTTCACATCATTCGTTTCATAATTTTATATTACCTGCTAATATTGTCAGTTCCGTCAATGTAATCAATAATGATCTTGGGTTGAGTATGGGGAGATAACATTATTTCTACTAGCCCACCTATTTAAGTAAATTATAGAATGATTCCTATTCCTTGAAATCACAACTTTTCCAAGCTATGATTTTCCTTTCCTTTCCTTTTCTTTTCTTTTCTTTTTTTGGCACGGAAGACAATTTTTCTTTCTCCTATGCACATAACTTAATCTTGAAATATTTAATACTATCTGTACTTACTCTTTTCTGATTAAAACTTTTCTGAATTTTACTAGAAAGTGGCTACAGTAGATTGTCTTTATTATGATAAGAATTTACAAGCATATATATATTTTAAATTTAAAGCAGCTAATTATATTCCCATTAATCTAGAAGAACATTATCTGGAAGTTGAATAGAAGCATAGAAAGCTGAACTTAAAAAATTTAAATATTTGATAAAGTATATAATTTTAATATAAATGTCCTATGATATCAATTTCTTTCTCTAGGATATATCCAAACTTGGATAGATTTCAAAGTTCTAAGTACCACATGTGGATAAAATTCCACCCAAGAAAATATTTAAAAGCAACATCAAAGAAGATTTCAAGCCTAGGAAAAGCCTTACATGGTCATGAGACAGACATTACAAACATTTTAGATCAAGGTACTGGGTCAAGTATGGAGCTCAGTTCCCATCTGCAAATGGCATGAAAACTAACAGGCTGGCTATAAACCTCAGAGAAATACAGTTAACACCAATTCTACCCAGGCTCACCCCCTTTTGTTCCTGTCACATATTTGTTTGTCTATGTGTATCAGTTATTTGTTTGTTTACAGCTGTAATTTCCCTCATGCTCCCCATTTCAGAGCACTGTCCCTTGTGCTATCCATTTCAGTTCGCCTCAATGTCTACTAGAACTGCATGTAAAAATGTGCATGTCGAAAGAGGAGTAAAAGTTCAGGAACCTGCACATTTGCTATGACAATGACATAACCACTGAACATTTACGTGACACTCTGCTCTTGCCCGGATATACCCTGACATAAGCTCTCCATTAGGGGCAAACAACCAGTGTTGCCTGGTCTGTCCACTTACATCTGTATCCAAGTTGTAACTCTCCTTCTCTTTCTTTTCTCTGTCCTACTTAAACAGCATTTTTAACATATGATTGTTGGCCAAGAGGAAATGTTTTCTGATGACATGTTCATTCATGTATCATGTACGTTGACCATATTCACTCCCTTTTCCCTGTCGTGTTTCTTCCCACTAGTCTCCCTCCTCTTCCCCAAAACCCCATTCCAATTTCAAGTCCTATCTGTGTATAAAATCTAGGTTCCACAGACGACATAATAATAAGAGATCTAATCTTTTGGAATTTAACTTAAAAATTGTCCCAAGGCTTTGGGTTATAAGAACTGATGCTACTCAAGGCCACTGAGCACCCAGGCCTGACTCACTTCACCAGAAAGGCTCACTCTGAGTGCTCCATTCACTGCTTCCCCACAGAGGTTCCATAGGTGACTGGTAGAAAACATCCTTTCATTACCTCCTAATCTCCTTGTAAGACTGACCTAGCATTTGCCTTCAGTTTACAGATAATCCTCTTTCTTAATAGTCCTAAATCAAAGCTCTATGCCTTAGATCAAAGCATAATAAGAATAAATAGAGTGCAGTGCAATTCCTAAAGAACTCCATCATTATAAAAGCTATTTTTTCACAATGTCCTTCTGGGAAAATAATTTCTTTTTCCAGTATATCGCAGAAGAAGTGAAAATAAAGCCTAATAATAAAACAGAATAATAAAACATTAAGAAAAACTCTTAATTTCTATATGCCTGCATTCAAATGTAAAGTGACCTTCTTCTTTTCCTCAAAAAGCAGGGGGTAATGCTGCAGGGTTTGGGGTCCTAGGAGGAATTAGATGTGCATAAACATGCAGGAGACCCCAGCCAGTGAACCCCACCTTCAAGTCCTTATCCAAGTTATTAAAGAATTGAAAATGTGGAGTCAGATAAGGGTCAATTATTAATAAGACTTATGTAGGGAGAATTAAGAGGGAAATCAAAGCAGAAAAGCCCAAGACAATAGGATCCCTTCACCCCTTTCCCAGACTGGAGAGGAGATGGGAGGGGGATGGAGTAAATCTTCCTCACAAGAGGAAGGCCTCTGCCTCAGGGAGAGGCTTCACAACCAGAGAGGCAAAGCAAGAAGTGCCCAGAGCACAGCAGAAAAGCTCCTAGGTAAGAACATATTTTTCCCCTTCCCGATCAGGCTGAGACAATCCCTTTTGCATAGGGGTCAGAAAGAGGTAAGACAGGTAAGGCGCCCAGAGGGTCAGAGGAGCCAAGAGCTTACAAAAGTGGCCAAAAGCCAGGAGGGCTCACACACATGGCCCAGGCCCATCTATATGAATTACACATCCAGGAAGAATGAGCCTCATTCTGGTCTCAAGAGACTGGCTCGGGAAGAGCCAGACCACAAGTGTGCTAAGCCTGGGAGAAGTTGAGAGAGAAGCAGGAAACCGCCATTGGTTTGTAACCAACTTGGATTATATTGGATCAGATGTGGGCTCTAGTCTGGCCAGGCCAGGAATGTTTGCATCCATGTATCCATGAGCCAGTCCCTAACTCACTGTATCACTCATGAATGCTTCACATGCCTAACATGAAAATATCCACTGTGAACTTTCCAAATACAGTGGAAGTCTGGACATTATCTTCTTTCCATGTTCTGAAACTTATAAGTCAGTGACCAAATAATTCAATGCTAGAAGCTTTCCAAAGAGCTATATGCAGTGTGTCAGTACATGGTTATGTGCTTGTAATATGTGTTTCTATAACATTTCATATGTACATTATGCACACATACAGTAAATTAAATACTCAGGGCTTAAGGCAGGACATATTTAAAATGTGTGATAGAATAGGAAAGATTTAGCATGTAACATGCGACTCTAGGTTATTCTCCACTATCAACTTGGTTGGACTAGGAGTCAAGGAAGTGGGTCTGTAAGCATATTTCCAGGAAGGATTACCTGAACTGGGAAGACCCTCCAGCAAAGTGTGCAGCAAAGATCCAAGGAGCTTCGAGGAAGAAGCAATGCTGCTTGCTCTCTGCTTTCAGTTCTTACTGGTGAATGCATCTTTCCCATTGTTGCCATGGCTGCTGCCTCCAGAACATGCAGGCAATCAGCCTATTCTGTATAAGGCAACCTAATAAATCCTTTTTCGTAACATGTCTGTTCATTCTATCAGTTCTGTTCCCCAGAGACTGAGACTAATATAGACTCTGAAGATTTGCCTCAGAGTTTTTAAGAGAAGAACGATTAAGCTAAGAAGAAAGAAAATAACAAACAGTAATTAATTTGACAAAAATAAGAAGGTAAAACTCAACTGAAAATTTTGTAAAAATATCAGTCTGTTTTATATCACAGGTAAAATACACAACACGAACTCACACTCACACCCACAATTGTGCAATAGCCTATGTCTCCATCCAATGTTGAATTACTCTCTTTTTTGATTCATCAAATAATTTGCTATCCCTACATAGCATCAAACAATTCCCTGTACCAGAAAAATAGCAGGAAGATACATGAGATCACCCATATTCTAACAGAATATTCATTCTTGGGAGAGTGATTAATTTAAAAGTAAAATAGCTTTGCCAAGTGCTCTTAAGGAAATACTGTGACTCTCTGAGTACCTTCAGGAGGAGACCTGACATCCTCTGAAGGGTTAGAAAGGCTTCACTGAGGAAGTGACATTTGTGTTACAATTTGAAGACAAATTTATTTCGCCCTTAGTCAAAGAGATGGGAAGCTTTCATGCAGAGAGAATATGGAGTGGATGAAGCCAGTGTGTAAACTGCGGGGCACTTTGAAAGCCAGCGGAACTAACAAAATGGAGATGAAGTGAAGCTAAAAGGCCAGGAAGGAGCCCAACAATTCAGCACAGCAGACCCTCCATTGGGAGCACATGGGAAGCACCCTGCTTCTTCAGTAGCTGGGCCCCAGCCACTTTCAGATCATATCGTGACCATCTCTCCACTACGCTTACTGCAGAAGAGTTCCTATGCCTGTTTTCCATGTAACTGCCCACAGAGTTCAACCAGTCTGTGGGTATTCTTATAAATATGTATCTACATACTGCTTATAGAATTGGCATCATAATATAGATGTTCTGCCATCTTTATGTTTTTCTTGTTATTTATCCTCATCTTTTAACAGCCCATCATCATTTTGTTTATTTCTCATCCGTTACTTCTACCTCATGCATGGTATTCTTCACTTCAAGTGAATTTCAAGTGGCTTTTGAATACTGGTTTTAAAACATTTGGTACAATTCTCCACTTTTTGTATTCATATAGGCTTTGTGATTTGAAATGGCCAATGGGACAAAAGTATATATATATATATATATATATATATATATATATATATATATATATATATATATATATACAGTGGGTTGAGACTCTCCTTTTCATATCTTAGCTTGCTTTAACAATGTTCTAGATATTTTCTATTTAAGAAAGCCAACTACTAAAACAGAGCAGACTGTAGAATCTGCCAGTGATTACGCCTAGTGAATGCACCCATTTGGGATTACAAAAGCAGCTCCCAAGTCAGTCCAGTTCAGTTATTAACTAAATAAATATTGGGAAGTTAAGTGAATCTTATGGAGAGGAAAGGAAATTATCTAAATATTAAGGCACTTGTTGATAGATTGCTGATGCACAAATCAGTACCTAAAAGTATAAAGGATTTAAATATGGACAGAAGTAGCCGATATAGTAAAAGTTTTAAGGTAATGATTCATTTCTGTTTGTCACCTTGACAGGATTTAGGATCACCATGGAAAACAAAAATCTTTGGAAATGTGCATGAAAGATTTTCTAGATGATATTACTTGAAATTGGAGAGCCCAACCTAACTGTGGGCAGTCCCATTCCACAGGTAGGATTCCTGGCCTGAATAAAGTGAGCTGAGCAGTGACAGCCTTAGCCTTCTGCTTATTGACTATGGATGCACTGTGTCCCTGGAAAGCTGAACAAACCCTTTTCCTTCCTTACAATGCTTGTTGTCCCATGTGTGGTCAGAGCAATCCATAAAATAACTAGGAAAGATTGATTTGAGATGTGACCGCCCTCGGTAGTGGGTAGCAGGATATCTTCACTATCATATCCTGAGAGTACATTTTTGAACCTGTGTACTCTGCAATGATTTATAGGCAAAATGTCTAAATTTCAGTTGGGGGCTGAAGAGATTGCTCAATGGTTAAGAAATTTGCCTGCAAAGCCTTACTACCTGGGTTTGAATCCCCAGTAGCCCGGTATCCGCATATAGCCATATGCACAAAGTGTTACATGTATCTGGAGTTCATTTGGAGTGGCTGCAGGTCCTGGCATGCTTACACTCCCTATCAATCAGTCTATCTATCTATTTATCATCTATCTCTCTGCTTGAAAATAGATAAAGTTGTATTCTTGTCAATAATCATGGCACCAGAAGCATCTTCATAAAATAAAAAAAAATGCCCCAGAAAGGAAAACCTCTCCTGATAGGAAACACTAAGTAAAGAACTATACAGTTTGGATGAGGCTTCTGATAGATATTAGAGTCTCCTCATCAGTAACCAGCCTATAAATTATTCTAAAATGAAACACCGAAGACCATAGTAAGCTAGTGTCTATGATGAGACCTTTGAAAAGGTTGAAGTGAGCTGTAAGGACTTCAAGGAGTCTTCATGGTCATGTAGTAAACAATCCTGAGAATAAGCAAGCTTAATTGTGGTATATGAAATATTTCCTTTGATAAGAAATTTAGTAATACTTAAAAATTTATAACAAATGTAACCAGTTTTGTTATTTTGGTTATTAATAAGTTAACTTGAAGGGAATATGTATATATCTAATATTGAGATCCTTTCAAGACTATTGACATTCCACACATTTATAGTTATTTCTATACTGTTTCATTGAACTCTATCTTCTTCCTTAAATAACTTGTGAAATATTGATTAAATTGATCCCCAAGTCTTTTATGATCCCAATGCATAGTTCATGATTTCTTATTTTTATTGTAGATGAGCTAATGTATGGTACTCACCACTCCATGAACTACATTAATTCATTTTTAGAAGTGCTACTGAGTGTTACAATATGATCATGTGTTTGCCAAAATCTTTCACTTATTTGTTCAAAAAGTTACTGATTCACAAATTAGAGAATGATGTAACCTAGCTGTGAAATTGATTTTTTTATTTCTTACATTCTGACCTGTAGAGCTCCTTTGGGTTTTAGTTGTTAGTGTGTGTGGTTATTCTTGATTTTACTATAGCTGTGATCACCACTTCTGTGCTTACCAGCCGTGACAGGCATGGGAATTCATGTCTGTTTTCCCCAATCAAAGATATTGTTCTGTATTGTTTCTATTAACTATATTTCTGTCAGATATCACAGGAATATAATTGTTAATATATTAAACTCATTCTTTATTTCTTAATTTAATATGTATTATCACAAATTTTGTGAATGTTTAGAAGTTTCTTGATCTTCATTAATTTATCTTCAATACATTTTCTGTTTGTTAATTTTCTGACAATTAATTTCTCTATATTTTTGATAACTAAAATTTCTCATTCAATTAGATGGGTAAAGATTTTATAATTAAAAAAATATTTTCTCACCATTCTGGAATCTGACACTCTAGGATAATGATGTCAACTGTAATCTGGCAATGTCTCCTCTCCCCTTGGTGAGAGATTACCCTCTTTGTTTTATGTCCCTCAATGAATTTTCCTCTGTGTGTGCAATGAGGGGGCGAAGAGCGAGAGCGAGAACAAGAGTGAGTGAGTGAGAGAGAGAGATCTATGAAAATTTTATTTTATTGAACAGCAATCTATTAGTTCATTTTCCATTCTTATGAATTTATTTGGCAGTAATTATTCCCCTAAAGTTTTTGTCTGAATTCAGTAACATTGGTGTTTAAAGCTTCAACCTATAAAACATATTTTAGTTCACAATATTAGCCAATAACCTTGTGATTACTACCATGTATACTTTACTTTACAGGACTATGCTTATTCTAGTGACCTTTATATGTATTCATATCTTTATTTCTCTCTCTCTCTCTGACACACACACACACACACTATCCCTACAACAAAATTCAGAAGTTAAATAAGGGTTATGAAGGAGAATCAATAGAAAAAGCTTTTGCCACAGAAGCCTGGATAATCAAGTTCAATCTCTCCTGGGTCCTACATAAAATGCCACAAATCATGCTGATTAATTTTATACCATATTATAAAGAATACTATACAAATTACATCTTACATGTCAATGATAAGAGCATAGCTAAATAGTAAGGTGAGAAAATGTTCTAAATGTCACATATATTACATCAAAGATATGTAGATGTGAAATACAAATGTGAAAACATAATATCAGTTGTCATCAAATACTTTTACCATACAATAGTGGGACAATATTGCATGCAAAAAAAGAATGGATGTAATCCAAAACCCTAATAATACAGCTCAAGTTCTGTCTAGCATACAGACCAACAACAACTCTCTTTTATTACTAATAACATAAAAAATCCTAAAGATAATTCTGTAAGATTGGTAGCCATATATGAGGCTAAATATGGTCTTATGATCCAGTAGTCACATTCCTAGAACTTTTTAAAAACTTATTTTCAACCTAATGATAATCAAGCTGTATATCAATGTCTATATCCTATTCCCCTGATTGTTCAATACTGTTAACAACTAGATGTTACTCAAGAGGCAGTAACAAAAATTAATGCATATAGAAGCTAATGACTTCTATGACTCCGTACAAGATTATCTCTTTGTCTTTTGTGTGTATATGTATGTGTTTGTGTGGGCACATGTGCAGCGGGCAGAGTTCAACCTTGGGATATCACTGCCTTCTGGCTTGTTTGAGAAGGGAGCTTTTTTGCTATTAGTCACTGAGCACTAGACTAGCTGACCTGCAGGATTTAGGATTCCTGCCTATGCCTCCCACTGCCTTAGGCATGCTGAAATTTCAGACATGCACTTCTGCATGTGGGTTGTTATAGGTTCTAGACATCTGAATTCTGGTTTCTTTGTTTGCAAATTAAGCACTTTTAACTATTTAACGAACTCCCCATTCATTTATTTGACTAGTATTCATGGAAAATCTAATCAAATTTTGATACATTTTTTACATGAGTGATCCATGCTCATTTCTTCATGTGACTCTAGCATTGTATCAATGAGACACCAAAACCTTGACATTCTTCACTAGACAGATAATTAGATTATATCCATTCTTTTTTGCATGCATTATTGTCTCACTATTGTACTGTAAAATTATTTGATAGCAGTTGTTATTATGTTGTCACTTGCATAAAAGATACAGTGGCCTCCAAACTTCCTGATCAATAACTGATATATGACATGTGTTTTCTCTATCATGAAGAAAAGAAGCATGACCTCAATTCCAGCAGTAGAATAGAACTGTGGGAGAGCTTGTAGAATGTTCCATGTAGGGACTCAATACTTTGGTGCCATATGCTTAAGGGTTTTCTTTTGTGAAATTAGAGTGAAAGACTCCTCAATATATCCATTAAGTTTGTGTTTTTTATGGAAATGACTGGATGACACTTCTTACTGGAAACTTATAAGAAGCAGCACAGAGATGATATAAGTTAAGGAAGTTTGGAACCACAGAATGAAAATTTAAACAGTAAGTTTTATATGATATGCAATTAAAACAGTACTATTTTGGTCGCAATACTGAAAATAAAGGCAAATTAATTATCATTGTCCTTTGATTTACTGTCGCTTGGCCCTTAATATGCTCAACTATTTCACCTTTTGTGTTTGCATACATTTTCATAAATACTTTGATCTCCAGGAAAGTTTTTTTATAACCTAGATTACCATGTGTCACATTATAGTAAAATAAGTTTATATAATTTGTAGAAAAACAAAAAGAAAATGAGGTGCTCTGTCTTGATTTCTCTTTCTGACAGACTACTTTTTGTGTAATGTTCTAAGTTAAGGATGCATAATCATCCTGTGTGACTGTGGACACAGCTCAGTCTGTAAAGTGCTTCCTGGAATGAATGGAAATTGCAGTTTGATCCCCAGAACCTTCATTAGAAAAAAAAAAAAGACAAGCATGGTGGCATGCTCCTGGAGTCCTAGCTCTGAGTAGGGAGAGAAAAATGGATCCTTGGGGCCAGTGTAGCTCACTGGATCAGAGCTCCTGGCAAAAAGATGGATGATAGCTGAAGAATGATAGCAGAGGCTGACCTCTAGCTTCCAGATCATTCTGCACATATGTGCATATATACAGCCTCCCCACAGATCTAGATATGGAGATACAAACACCCCCCCCACACACAAAAATCCATATAGGAATCCTGAGTGGGGTGAAAATTTCCACTTTGATATGAATATAGAGCAAGCTGAAATTTATTTTCACTACAATTTAATAATTATGGCAGAAGAGATATAACTAATGCTTAGTAAGACTACAAAAGTAGAAGCAGATAGAGGTGTTTTCTTACTTTCCCAATAAACAATGCAAAGATAGGTTCATGAATGCAAAGTTAAAAAAAGTCACATTTTTCTCCAATTTTGTTTGATATGCAGAGCTTCCACATAAATGTCAATAGAAATCATTCCTGAAACATTAAAACTTAAAAGAAATCAATTAAAACTTAAAAGAATAAATGAAAACCAACTGATCAATTCCATGAACTCACTACAAAAATATGGTGGTGTGATAGACTACATGAAAAAAATGAGATGTTATAAAATAATAAGTGTAAGTAAATTTTCTTCTTTGTCAGGCAAAATTTTCAGCAAAAACTTAACCTAGCTTTTAAGTTAAAAAAAAAACTTTCAGGTTTAATGACATATTAAAGGAGATTTTTATTTCCAAGAAAGATTGGCTCATATTTGATGAATAGTGGATTATGTAAAATCACTGCAGATTTGCCTTTAATTTCCCACAAAAGTATAACTGAAGTCCTTAATTAGAAAGAAAGGTTTCCTTTATTCTCAATTGATACTCAACATAAAAGGGATAGCACCATTTTTTGGAAAGAAAAAGCATTATAATACAGTGTTTAAGAGTATTTCATCTTCATGAATTCATTTTGTATGATGGAAGTCCTTGATGTCCCACGTTCAGGTTTTATCAACTGACAGAATATTCTGTATCTGTTTTATGAGTTTTTAGATGGAACAATATTATTACTGGAAACTTAATGCTACTATAGTAATTAAATAATATGTGTAATGATGTAAACTAGGACCCAATACAAAGTAAGATTTCAACATTTTTTTTTTACAATTCTTGCTAAAATTTTCTACTAAAGCTTCACAAAAGAAAAGAAGAAAAATAAAGCCAATGTATAAATAGGAAAATGAAATAGTTATTTGTTTAAACTTTGGGAGAGAGGCTCACAAAGGAGCAATTATAGAGATTATTTATTTCTGTGTATGTGGTGACAACTCCAGAGTACCCGGGAATTAAATAAGTAAAGATATGTCACCAGGTGCAATACAATAAATGTGAAAGTATAAAAATATTCATCATTTTGTTCTAGATATCACAACATATATCTGTATAATAACCATTATTTGAAAATAAAGTTTAGGATTTTTTTTCCTGTTTAAGACTATATCTCAGTTCATCTCTTTAAATAAGAAAAATTCTAACTGTAAGCTTGTTTTCACTTGCTTCCAAAAATGTTAACTGATGAATTAAATTTATTTTGTTCAAAGTCTACTTCCCTTCAGAGACTTTCAAAGACTTGTTTGGATTAAAGAACCAATAAAATAGAGCTATAATCAAAGGACTCTGGGAGATAATCAATGAATGCTTTAAATAATTTTTAATGAAGTCTAAAAGGTAATCACTGAAATGCTAATTAAGCAATGACATTTTTTGAGTCCTCATGCCCCAGCCTCCTTGATGCCAGGATATTCTTTTTTTTTTTATTATCCACAATGAGTTACATTGTTTAATGGGCAAACAATGTATTGTTATCCCCAATTCCTCATTGCCCCCCTTCCCCATCCCCAGTCAGCTGGATATCCTAACACAATAAAAAATATGTTATTGGGAAGTACATGAATCCTGTCAGCAAAAATGATAATATGCAACAAATTAGCAGAAATCTTCTCCTGAAAAGGTAAATAAATTCTTGAAATCTCTCTCACAGCAACTTGTCACATATTATTCATATTCATCATGAAGAATGTGCACCATCTCCACGTCAAGACTCATTGACAGGTAAGGTGTGTGACATGGCCACAGGATCGCCCAGACCAGAGCTCAGGAAGGTTTTATTTAGCATAGTTAATGCAAATTTGAAATTTGTTTGTTAACATTTCATGCTGTTTTCAAAGTTATATTGATCTTCTTTGTAACCACATGTTAGTAAAGGATATAAACCAAAACCCTTCATAATAGTACAACCTTCAAGGATTTCAGGCTGGGGAGATGGTTCAGCAAAGCAAACATGAAAAGTTGAGTTCAGTCCCCAGCACCCATGTAAATAGTTGGGTTTGGCCAGTCATACCTGGAATCCACCCTGAGAAGGATAGAGTTAGCAGGATAACTGGGGCAAATAAATAAGCCAGTCTGACTGAAAAGATGGCAAACACTCCAGGTTCAATGCAGGACACTGTCTCAAAAAACACAGAAGAGAATCAATAGAGGAAGACCTGGCACTCCTCTCTTGCCTCCGCATGAGTGAGCATGTGGTGTACAGACCTACGTACTCATGAACATATGCCACACACAACACACAAACAAGAAAGAAAAAAAAAACAAGATTTCACCTTAGACAGTATAACTCGATGTAGTAGCACAGAAAATATCAACTTCCTTACATGTATGTGTGTAAAAGTTCTGTATGTGTGAATATATATATATATATATATATATATATATATATATATATATATATATATATATATATATATATATATATATATATTTAAACATATGTATGTGTAAGTCTTCAAAGTGGAGGGTAACCTGACTTTCTGAAACCCTGTTAATATTTTGTAACTATATTATATAACACAATGTGCCATATGTGAATAATAAAATAATAAAATTAACTACCCAAAGATTATTTCATTGTAACTAAAGCCACAGTTCCTGGAGGGAGAAGAATATTAATTTAAAGGAAAAGGTGACAATACAAAGTAATATGGAATAAAGACCTATTTATGTGAGGCCTGTAATAAAGTAATGACAGACTTTATGGAAGTGTTTCCAACTGTAGTGAGAAAATGAATCCTAGTGGAGTTTATTTTAAAAGACCACTAGGGATCTACAGGTAAGGTGGTAGAATAAACAAGAGAAAAATGACCACAACACAGGGAAAAGACAATTTGTGGGTCAGGAATTTTCTGTCTTAAGTGCAAAATCATGGAGCTGAATGTGAGGTTAAATAGAGATCATAAGTGACCAAAGTGTGAGTTGAATTATATTCAATTGACCGGATAATAGTAGAAAAATTTATTCATGGAAAGTGATTAAATCACTGCTCCATTTACTTAGCTCTTTATCTACCTCCTCCTCCTCCTCCTCCTCCTCTTCCTCCTCCTCCTCCTCTTTCTTGCCTGTATGTGTATTTGTGTGTGTGCAGTGTGTGCGTATCTGCATATTTGATGAAGGCTTGAGGTCAACATCAAGTGCCTCCTTAAGAACTTTCCACCGTATTATGTAGACAAGGTCTCCACACAGAGTTTATAAATTCTAGGTTGCCTGGGAGATTCCCTGTTTCCACCTCCCAAGTGCTGGGACTATGCCTAACTCACATTTCTATGGGTGCTGGAGGTCTAAAGGTAGGAATCATGCTTGGACAATGAGCATGGAATTCTCACCCACAAACCTTTTATAAACCTTTTATTAAATTTTAATGATACTTGCCGTATTAAGCCTTACACATTCCACTCTTTTGTTACTTTTAACATTTTTGTTCCAATGGTGAAATGTGTTGTTAACAGACAGACATCAAATTTTTTTATTATATCTTCCAGTTTTGTTAAATTTATTTATTAATCCTAAATAAATTGTAGGTAGAACTGTCTATTAGGATGAACACAATTTTATCAAAGATACTTCTATCATCTCCTCTCTAATCTTGAGTGCCCCTTGCTTTGCTTTCTGATATTAACAAGAACACAATAATATATTAAGACATTTGCATGTATAATAAAGAATAAATTTTAAATTGTTGATTTTGATTAAGAATGGTGAAAGTGGATATTTAAATACTATTCCTGATATAAGAAGCAAAAATCAGTCTCTTATAATAAAGTATATTACTTGTGTTTATCAAATAAATGACTTATATTGAAATATTATATTTCCATTCATAGTTTTTTTTGTTTGATTGATTTGATGCAGGGCCTTCCTCTATCCCAGGCAGACCTGGAACTCACTTTCTAGTACCATGCTGGCCTCAAATTCACAACACTCCTCCAATCTGTGCTTCCTAAGTGCTAGGATTAAAGGTATGCACCATTATGCCCAGCTCCGTTCATACTTTTGAGTTTAATCCAAAATTTGGGTTTAGTTTTTGCATTTGAGCCAGATATGAAGGCACTTCTAAGATGCAAAAATAATAATTTTGATCTTAAGTGTGTAGATATATAGCAATGATCATTCAGCGACTGGAGAACTACTTGTTATTCTGTAACTAGATGAACTTTTTAGCTATGGTTTTCTCAAATGCCTTAAACAGACAGCATCATAATCTATGATTTGCATAGAAGAGGTAATTTCTTCTTAGCAATAAAGTGCTTTAAATAATACTTGATGATTTTTGAAAAGTAACACAAAATTCAGGTGTTTTCCCCCTTCTAAATTATGTTTTTTTTCCCTTAATGTCAATGTTTAGTCGTGGAATTAACATTAGCTGCAGAATCTCATTCCAGAGCAGTTCCCTTACTGTCCTTGGACAGGAAGCCTAGAATCCTGTCTCCCAGCTGAGGCCAAGCTGTGGTCCCTGGCAAGTGTCTGTGTAAGTAACAGCTGGTCCTGGATTTTAATTAGTGGGCTTATATAGGATCCCCAACTTTTGTTCTCTAAATACAAAGTAAGCAGAGAAATGAGCACTTATTTGGATACCTATTATCATGCAAATAATGCTGAAACATTTCTCCCTCAACTAAAGTGAAGCAAAAATTGCACTTATTTCACGAGGTAAAACTTTGATTGTAATTAAGTAGCTGCTTTAATTTTCTCTTCAACTTTGTAGTTTGAATATCAAATTACACTAGTGTTTTCTATTTGTGAAGAAACTTAATGTCTGCTACAGGGAGAAAAGAAGCCTTTAAAATATATAAAAATAGATATTATTTCTCAATAACCTTAGGGCATATTATCTGTATGCAATTATTTATTATGAAAGCTTTTAAAGCATAGGCAAACTTCTAAAGTTGTGTTTCATATGATAACACCACTGTTGCAAGATTTCATATAAATTTAACAAATGAAGAATAATAGAAGTATTCAGCATATAATACTAAATGTTAAGGGTCCTTTAAAAAATCAAGATGCACAAGGAACCTATTATTTTTCTTTGCCATTGTTATTCTCTAAAGCTTAATTATAGCAGATCTTGCTAGTAGCATTCTGAGTGCAGTTACTCAGACGTTTATGACTCAACGTCTTAATTCACACAAAAACAAAGCAGTACACAAAATTACTACCCTGCATTCATTTTGCTTCTTAAAAAATAAATGATTTCAATTATTTTTAACACAAAGAGCAGTGAAAATAAATTAATTGAAAGATAAATTTATATATGTTTCAAAAGTCACATGCTTATAGAAATAGCAGGCTATTTTAAAATATGAATAGCATTCATACATAATTTCAGTACTCATGAGTAATTCTATGTAATTACATTTTAAACGATTGTAATTACTATCATTATTAATAGTAATTCTAAAAATACTATTTTACCCACACTATAACCTTATCATTATGTTTTAAAAGATATTAGGCACAATAGAAGAATTGCTATTAAAAAGAAATATTTGATTTTTTTTTTAAAAGTAAAAAGCTTAAATAAGAGGTTGCTTGTAATTTTGTTTCTCCAAACACTACTCAACTATCCAAAATTTTTAAGTATATTTGTTTTTAAAGTCACATTTTCTGTTACCTAAAAATGCCTCATTTGTGAATATAATATTCTCTTTCACTGTGATTTTATAACTTTGGAGAATATTAAAGATATTGGCCCTCATCATTGTGACATAATTAAAATAAAATACATTTGGATGAAAGGCAGTACAAAAAATTAGCTATTTATGATACTAGAGGGTTTCACTGTGTCCCACAAAGTGTTCTTGATAAGACTGCATTAAATTAGTATATAATACAAATATGCTTGAAACATCTGTATGAATAAAGAGCTCTATGACTAAACCTAGAGAAATTAAACTTAACAAGAAGACAAGTTTTGTGAAAAAATTAATTGATGTTTTAGGATGTCTGTTCAAAAATAAGAATGGTGAAGGCATGTATTATTCACATAAAGTGTACACTTAATAGATATCATCACTACAAACAACGCAGATAGAGCAGATATCAAATATTGTTGATGAAATTAGCATCTATCTATATTAGAAAACGTAATTGTTATGAACTGACTCCCATAAAAATGAATATAATTCATCCAAAATAAAGAAATAGATAATTTAAGAGATAGAATTTATAATTTTAAAAGCTCCACAAAAAGAAATTCTTTGACATTGATGATTTATTCAAGTCTACTAAATGTTTGAAAAGGATTTATGACCAATTGTAAAGTATTATTTCCAAAACATGGAAAAGAAATAAATAGTCACAGCTAATCCCATAACAGTGTCATCCTTTCTTCAAAACTAGCAAATCAACAAAGCAGTAAAAAATATGTGCACCCCCCAGAGATCTCCAGAGCAGTAGTTTTCATGAATATAGATGCAAAACTCACATGAATGTTATTAGCAAATTTAATACATCAACAGATGGAAGGGATTCTGTACCATAACCAAATAGGTTTTACTTCAGGGATGCAAAGTTGGTTGTATATGTGAAAAAATCGGTCATTTAAATCATCAATTTAGTAAACATTCATGATAAAAATAGATGGAAACCTTGCAAAAACAAAAAGTAGAAAGGGAAATCATTTAGTTGCTAAAGAATTTTCACAAACTATATAAGTATATATTTAATGGTGGTGAAATATTGGTTTCCCTCCAATGAAAGAAACAAGACAATAAAAGGAAATAACATATAGTAAGGAAAGAAAAAAATCCAATTTTTGGCTAGATGTCATGATTGTGAAAAATTTCCAAATAAATCTACAGAAACCATCATAAAACTAACAAATGAATTCAGCCAATCATAAGATACTGAATCAGTACAAATTAACCACTTCTATTTTTATATGCCATCAGTTAACTCACAAGCACTAAAATAAACAGTACAATTTTATCCTCAATCACTTGAGAACGTTAATTTAATATTTGAGTGTGTCTTTTTAACTTTCTTTGATTAAAATTTTAAAACAGTAATGAAGAAAGTACAATCTGAATTCATGAGAGACATACCTTGTCCATGAGCTATAAGACTCAGAATAGTAAGAATATCAATTATTTTCATATTCTGCTTTGAAATAATTCTTTTCAATCAACTTGCAACCAACAGTTTATAAATAAAACAATATTGGATTATTTTTCTAGCATTTGATTTGGAATTATTATAATCATGTCTTATTTTTATATTCTATATAAAATTCTATTTTTAAAAAATCGGTTGATTTTTAGAATATATCAATAACAATTTTCATGATAACTGGCATTTTTAGAGTTACTGCAATTTTTGAATGTTTAAGTAGATCATAACTTAAATGAGATATATTTTTCCACTGGAAAATTAAATCACACAGGAAGTGTAATTTAGTCAGATATTAAAAGATTGAACATTAATATTAAATTTAAGTGGCTGGTTCCCCAGGCTCAGAACTATTCATGTGTGAATGTGCTCATTGGAGGACTGATATTATAACTCACTCAGGACAACACAGATGTTGTTCTAAAAACGCACTGGCTGCCATGAAAGTGTAATGATCCCTAATGTCTGTGAACGTGCAAGCAAATGCGAGGTTAGTCATATTGCCAGGCATTGTGTGGCAGCTGCTCATACCAGAATGCCCTATAAAATCTTTAGTTAAATTGAACTGTATTCTTTTTTTAATAGAAAATGCCTACAATGATAATAATTCTTTTAGTAGGTTGAGACATTTAAAATGAAAATTTGTTACATTTTATGTAGATCTTTGTGACAACTGACACAATTTTTTTTTCCATTGGTGCATCCAGTCTTGGTTCTTTTGAAAAACATCATTCTTGTCGTCTTCAAGGGGCAGTCTATGGTATAACACTTCCCGTATGAAGGTCGTTTGTATTGTGATTTGGTCACTGAAATACTTGCAATTTCACACAGTGAAAACTGGTCTGATGCTTTTGCTTTAGCAGCGGAATTGGTGGGATACTCTATGTAGAACAGGCTCATTATTCATTTTACATTCTCTGGCACATTTGGTCTTTCATTCACGAACCGAGGAAACACTGGATTTCAAAGAAAAAATCCTAACAGTTGAGTGAAGATGCACCACACACCAGAACTGGACTAATGGTCTTATATGCATAAATTTATTTCATCTCCACAACTTTGTTATGATGACACAGTTATTGCATTATAATATTATGTGATGAAATAGAAAAAAATACTCATGTTTTTTTTTCTTTTTTTAATTTGAATGGGTTTGGGTGAGCATTTGTGTGTGATAGATGTGTCTGTGAGTGTGTGTTTGTGGGTGTGTGTGGGTGTGTATGAACAGATATGAAGCAAATATACTCCAATTATTTATTTACATAATCTCTCATTGAACATAGTGTTCCACTCATTTGGCTAGTCTACTTAGCCTGCTTGCTCCTGGAAACTTCTTGTTTTACCTTCCAAGCACTGGTATTACAGCCACAAATGCAATTCCTGGGTCTTTCATGGCTTCTGAGGATCTTCACTCAAGCCATCATGTTTGTGGGGCAAGTGTTTAACCTTCTGGACCATCATTCCAGTGCCCTGATTCATGATTTTAATAAGGAGAAATTTTAACACTTGAATTCGTTCTTTATCAAAAAAATTATTGATGAGTCAGAGACTCTTGGCTCAGCCTAACAATTTAAAATACTTTTCCATAGTATATATTTGAAAGAATCCTGATTAAACAAGAAATCATATTGACTCCAATGTGCTTTTTTCCACCAATTTTTAAATGGGTAAAATAATAATCCCCATCACCCATAAAATTAGCAGTATTAATATTATTATATTATTATAATATTAATATAAGGCATAGCTAAACCACCATAGTTAAGTAGGATTCAGTGTGTGAGAGACAGTAGAGCCTCAAAGTGAAATCATCTGATTATTCTTTAATATTTTTGCTTAGCCTTCGTCATATTACATTGATTCCTGTGTTTTAAGTGATAATTTGTATAGACTTTTAATTACCTGAGTTTTGTATGCCCTGAATACATTTCTTTTAGATGATATTTGGGTTTTAGTAAAATTCCAGGAAGTCCTTTCTAAAATTTTATAAACAAATTATTTTATTCTATTTTAAAAGAAAAAAATCTCACATAGCTACAGAGAATGAAACCTGCTTGCCTCCCGCTGGAAAATATATCAGGTTGAATTTCCATAATTTATAATAATAAAGCATCCCATTGTGTGCTTTATTATTATTTTTAATTTTTATTTATTGTGTGTGTGTTTTATGCTTGTAGTTACTTGACAGATTTTCCATGTGTGGGGCCATGTGTTTATTACTTTATCGTTCCAATTTGACCAACTTTCACAGGTATCAGGCTGTTGCCCAAGCCTCTGGCTTGGCTTTTAGCATCGGAATTTCTGCTCACCACCCCTCTATTTGTTATTGATGACACATTTTCTTTGATTTCATGTTCATTTAATGTTTAAAAGAACTGTAATCATATAAATGATTCCAAGTATAAGACATTGCATAACACAGTTCATATGATATCTAATAAGAAGACTCTGCCATTCTTTTCTTTCAAAAGATTGTTAGTATATAGATTAAGGTTTCTTTATGGCATTTTCAAGTTATTTTGTTTCCCATTCTCTCTTCCCACCCCAATCTCCTCCCACTCCTACTCCCTCCCCCATCCATAACCTACCTCCACTTTTACATTTTAAGACTCCTCTTGCCTAGGGGTCTTATAGTCCCTGGGACTTGTGTTCCCTACAGGTATGAATGAAGAGACACGTGGTCCCCATGCATGCATCAGCTTCACTGATTTCACTTAACTGTAGAATTTCCTTTACCATTGCTCTTGTGACCGCTGTTATGCTTCTAAGACAGGAACGCTAGGTTACTGGTTGGAGAGGAAGGATTCATAAAGATTTTTATAGTAAAAAGTGTCAGTATTTGAGTTGTAAAATCAAGAAGGATTTCAATCAAGAGGGCAGGTGTATGTTAGGTAGGAAGGATAGTAGTGAGATTATGTTAGACGCTGAGAATAGAGGAGAAGATTTTTGTTAGCATAGAACAGTGAATGATATTCATGGCTTGGGGATATTTTGGTGAGGTTTAAGTTAAGCATTGTGAGCTAACCCTTCCTATGAAAAGTCGTATGTAGTTATAAAGAATAACCGTTTGAGAGAAGACATCGAGCTACTGTAAAATTAGAAAGCTAAGCGGCCAAAACCAAAAGATGTCACAGAACATTAGAATCAAACAAAACCTCACACATATTGATTCAAGTCAACCAATCAACAAATGACTAGAAAAGAAAGAAAGCATTTTAAAAGTAGAAAAAAAAAAAGAAAAGAAGATAAAGGTAGGAAGGAACTCTTCTATGGTCAACCCTCCTGGCTCGATTTTACATTAACAGGAGTGTATTCCTAGATGGGTATCTGTAGAGGGTTCCCACGCTGTGCCATGCTAGAGTCTGTCACCTGTGTGTGTCCCTGTTGACTGGGCTGAGGCCTTCGAGGTCCAGGTGGACCCTGGTACACAAACCACATGACAGCTGCTTCCAGGCCATTGTCCTGTAGCCCAGTGTGTACATGCACAGGGAGAATGGACTCAATATTGCTGTTCTTTATATTTATTTTTTTCATTGAATTAAATTTAATTATTTTAAATATTGGTTCATTTGTTGATTGAATTACTTAAGTAGTGTTATCCGACTTCATCGGATATTTTTAGACACTACTATATTTGCATCAGGCTGTAACTTTTGGATGATTTTTCTTGTTACATATGAATGATTTTACGTGATGGCTTTGATAAAAATTCATAATAATTATTCAAATTAGTCTATATATGAAAATTCCTAATGGAAGTATAGTAGAAATTTACACCATTTAATACAAGAGTTTGAACACTTAGATGTTGTATTATTTAAAGTGCCCATTGAGTACTGCTGTTCATGGCACTCCCAGCCTAAGGGTTGAAGCTTAACTCTTTTCAATGATAAGTGTAGAATGTTTCTCAAATTTGCTGTGAGTTTCTCAGACCTATTTACTCTTCATTTTCTAACAATCAATAAGAACATTTCCTTCTGCATGAATTGATCTATCATTGAGTCCTATCTGTGTTCACACTATGTATTTTTAGCAACAATGAAGGAATATCTGACTTCACTAAGACATATGTAATATATACACATATAACATATATATACACATTATACATAATGTATATATAAATATACATACATATACATATATATACAGACATTTTTTGCATATACATATCAATGAAAATGCTATTTAAAGAAGTTCAGCTATGTAGTTACTATTTCAACATATTAACTACATAAGCATAAACTGAGACTTTCAAATACACATATGTATCAAATACCACCAAGATAAATAATATTAAATGCAATTACTGATCAGAAATATAAAAATTCCTGTAGCATATAGATAACTACAAATTAATCTTATGCCTAGCATAAGATTAGGCTGAGCAAAATGTTTAGCTAACATTCATGTTCTCAGATGGAGTATGTAGCATGAATTATATTTTTTAAATAATTTTTTCTCACACTGTAGAAGTACACTGATGATGTATATACAAAATGCCACATTTTAGAATATTTGTTAAAAAAAATCTAAACTAATGCCTCAACATTATTACATTATTACAGGATTAAATTTAAGAGAGTGACAATGATGGAGAATTAAGAAATAATTTTCCTTAATACGGTGGGAGTTCATTATTAGTGTGAGACATAAGCCTATGGATATCATTAGGATTGGCTTACAAGGTTCTCAGGAGACTCTTATGTACTCTTTGACAGTTATAAAGCAGAGGCAATCCATACCTGCCAATCCTCTTCAGAGCAAACACAGAACACTGATTCATTGAGACTTATTCAGTTTGGCTAAAGGAAAAGAGAACTTGTGCAGGTTTCTCTTTTTCCTACCGGGGTATAGGGCAAAACGCCCATTGTGTAGCAGATTCCTCTGAAATAGTCTTTCCTTAAGATCAAGGAGACACTGCCACATTCCTTGTCTCTTGGAATTGTCAGACTCAGGAAAAAGAGTTGCATGACAAGGATTAAATGAAAAGGGTTACAAGACCCTGCCCTAAAGGCTCTGTAAAGAGGAAAGACTGCCTGGAAGGTTGAGACTCTCAGAAGGAGCTGCCAGCAAGTGGAGCAGTGTGCTAGAGACGGTCCTGGAGAGCTGCCTGCAATCCATGCAGTGTGCTTGAGGCGGCCTGGGCTGCGAGACATGATGCAGAGAGGCAGCTTCCCTGGTGCCTTTGAGTCATCTATGGCTCCTGTAAGTGACTCCTCACCCTGCTCTGTATGTAACCCCGATAAATTCATTGGTTTTGATGGAATAGTTCTTTGGTCTATCATGGGTGCTCTATCTAGGGAGAAAACTTAAGGTTGTTGTGTCCCTGGGGAAAGACATCTCTATAAGAAAAACGTTTCTTAAAAGGGGTGCTAATTGAATATGATTATTTACAGTACACAATTAAAATAAGACACAAAAAGTGTACCCATATATGATACATTCCCCTGAAAACATTATATATAAAATCTTATATCATGCATTTAGAGAGAGGTCTGGTTAGATCACTGACTAGAAATTTAATGACTGTTCCGAGGGAACTTGAACTTACCTTGATAGTTAATATTTAATTTTAAAAATCTGAAATTAGCAATCATTATATGAAGACATTTATGGTTTATTATTTCAACTCCTTGTTTCTTTACTACTCCTGTCTCATGCATGAACATACACACTCAGAAACTTACCAAACATGCTTTCAAATCTGGAGGTGTACACAAAGGTGAAAATTAATAGCCCAAAATTATCTCCTTTATAAATATCTGAATTTTAATGCTCCTTCTTAAATAATCTAGATTCATGTTCATTAATGATATTGCAATAATTTGAGTTTTAAATAATAATTTCAGATATTGGGCAATAATAAGTAATGAGGAGCTGTTTTCTACTACACAATGTAAATGTTATGATTTTCCCCAGTTTCTGCCTAGCAATGTACAATTGTTACTGGCTAGGCTTGAGGTTTATTTTCTCCACTAAGTAAAGATTTAAAGACATAAAATACTAAAAAATATAAAATTCTAGCAAAGCAAGTGTTTATTCAAAGTGAGAATAAAAGGTACAGTCATAGACTATTTGTGAGTGGAGATGGTCCAAAAACAAGAATACCCCACCTAAGGGGAACCCGGGTTAGCCTATGTTTCTTTGGTCACCTTGTATCTTTAGCACTTGGAATTGTACCTGAAACATGTAAAAGATGATTAGCAACATAGAACCTACATGGCATTTTAGCTTAATGAGGACATCTTCTCTAAAACATGCCTCACTTCTATAGAGGCCTACATAATTGGAATTCATCTCTCTTTTTCTCTCTCTGGTAACTAGAGGACAGAGTTTTGAGATTCTTGGTTAGGAGAGGGGCCAGCATAGCTACCTCAAAATTTTGAGTTCTTGAGTCCTGAGAAGGGTTCCTATTTTTGGAGGTCTAGAATAGATCTCCATTTGGTAAACTGAGGCAAACAGATGACATAAAAGCTTTCACCTGAGGAAGGGTGACACATCTCAGTCCATTCTTAATGAGCGGCTGGAAGAAGTCAGGATCTGGGGCTGAATATGAAGACAGGGAACAAAAAAGCTTTAAAATACTCAGCAACAGTAGGAAACAAGGCACTCTGAGGACATCTCCCAATCGAGCATGGTTCATACTGACTTAGCTCAGCAGTCTTCAGAAAGAGATGTGCAAATCCCAGACCTCCAACAAAACAACATTGTGATATAGTGGTAGAGTTAGTTTTCTCCAGTGATAATAAACTTAAAAGTCAGGAGAAAGTCCAAGCTTCAAACGAAGCAAGAGTTATTTAAGTGAAAGTAGAGAAACACAGACTCCTCATGAGAGCAGCAGATCCTGAACCCAGAACCCATGCCTGGCTTTTCCCATTACTGTCGAGCATTGTGGACAAAACCAAAGGAACGTTATTCCACCCTGGAATCCTGGATACTGTTATAAGCCCTCAGATAATTTGAACATTTATTGTTGGATATAGATGTCACCTGCATTAAGTTTGATCTGTTTAAGACGTGTTTTTAATATTAACTAGTATGACTTTAGAGGAAATCTATCAGGCATAATTTAACTTCACTCTCCATAATAAGTTCTTTTTGAACAATAAACCCAACCAATTCATTGATTAGAAGTTTTTCCTTGACAAAAGCAGTATTCCACCTCTGCTCACTTTTCTGTATCACATACACACCACCTATTTGTGTATATTTAAATAATATATGTGCATATATGCATAGTAGACATATACATTTATAATATATATATACCCTGTGGTGTCATATATATATATATATATATATATATATATATATATATATATACATATATATCCCTGTAGTGTCTTTACTGATATAGGTCTTTCACAAAAATCTAGGTGGGAACATATGTTCCCTCAAATTATCTGTGAAAATTCAGTCTTGCATGTGAAAGTAAAGCAATATTGGATATTAGATATTAAACAAATGGTTGAGATTAGTTACCTTCTCCATAGAGCATAAGTGAGTAGGGATAAAAAAATGGAAAACAAGAATTGAAATTATGGGAATTAGTAGCCCAATTGTAACGTGATTCAGATAAATATTTGGAAAGTGAGGTATATTCTGGGTTTATGACTTCTGAATATAACTAAGTAAAGGAGCAAAGAGGAAATATTAATTAATGAAAGTCAAGTGAAAGAAGATTTGAAATTTCTTAGGAATGGAGTTCAAAGGAAGCAAATGGGTTATAAAACTAAAGTGAAAATAGACTATTTGGAGTTTCAAGTGGATCTCAAAATACCTGCAGAAAATAAAGTAATCCTAGTGACAGAAGTGAATCCTAAGTGCATTGACATCAAAGCTTTCTAGCATGTGGGTATTTCCTGAAGACATGAGCATGGAGCTATACTCAGTCACTGCAAAGGGATATGACAAAAATATCCCAAGAATCATTCTCAGTCCTGTGTTGATTATCCTGCACAGGGGAAAGTTTACAACTTTAAGTTTCATCCGTGGTCACTAATCCATCTTTAAAACTAAGTCAATACAGGTAAAAACAGTATTAACAATTATTCTTACATATTTTTTCTTTTGTATTAACCCTGTCCCTGTTATTGAAAAGTACATTATCTACACTTTAAGTTAGAAATGTTTTATTATTTCATAAAATAACTAATGTTTATTTCAATCCTTTTATTTCTACTTAAACTAGGAAGCATGTCACCACAAAAAAAAATTGAAAATAAAGTGTAATAAGCAAGTGAAGACAGAATAAGGAAGCAATGTCAAAAAGCTATTGGAACCAATTGCTTGCACTGATATTTCCTAAGCACAAATCTGACCTCAGGATGTATAAAGAGAAAGGAATTATGTACGTATCTTGTTTATGTGAGTCTGTACTCACTTTGGCAGGGGAGGCCTTATTCTTTGCCAGAATGACACTCAGGCCCTTCTTCTCTATGGGCGTTCCTTCTCCTGTTGCCCATCAAGGTCTGAAAATACCCTAGTCAGTAAGAAAAGTCAGCCAGCTTCCTAATGAGTTCAGGGATGGATTTTCTTTGTTTGTTTTCCTAATAACAGCAATACTCTAAGCAAATATTTCAATACTTTTTCTAATCCCAAGTCTTCACAAACGTGCTTTGAAGTAATAGAGAAAATGACTAGAATTTATATAATGATTGTTTTCTGAAAAACATCACATCTATTTTCTAGACAGTTCTATTGCAAGAGAAGGCAACCTAAAAAAATACAGCAAAAATATTTCAAGAACACCATTAAGAATCATTTAGTCTTATAGCATGAGTATTTTCTATAAGTAATATGAACATTTTCGGCATTCCTCTCATTAAAATGTTTCCTTCAAAGTCATTCAAATGTTGAAAATTACAAACTATTGTAAGGTTCTTTAAGTCATTAGGTACTTACTACAAGAATATTTATGACACAGTCTATAAAAAACAAAATAGAATCTTTGTGTAAATATACACTTTGTTAAATAAATATTTTGAAAGCAAATATTCATCTATACATAATAATTAGAGGGCAGAATATTCTGATTTATTTAGACAAAAATAGTTTCAGAAGTTTGGGAAACAAGTAGTTTTCCTATAAAAATTATTCAAAAATGGTTTGATTTCAACAGAGTAGTTATGAATACCTTATAATTTTCTAAATAAATATTGTTAACATCAAGTACCCTTTTCGATAAAAGCAGAAAAGAATTCTATTAAGTTGTCCTTTTTTAATAAGGATTAGTGTTAAAGAAATTCAAGGAAAATAAACATTTTCTAAAAGTGCAAGAATAAGATTCTTTAAATGAAAAATGAATGAAAAGCATAGCCATAGCAGTTTGGTGTGGTGAAGATGAAATGTTTCAAAAAACACAGTTATTTACACTTTGAAATTAGTTTCAGTGCCAGTAACAGAAAGGAAGATGCTCTGTGAAGGTGTATCAGTGTCAATATGAATGTAATTTACTGTTCACAACACATCACAGGAGTCCACAGATGGTCTGAAGAAAGACGCTAACCCCCTACCAGTATCTCAAGGTCTACGGAGATTAGCAGGAAATGGATATGTATTCTCAATTACTTTGTTCAGCTAAAAACAGAATTTTATTATAATTTTAATGCAAGGAAGTATGTCTTTAGTCACTACTTGTTTCATTCAATATAAATGAAATAAACATTTGCAAAAAAAGGAACAAAGCTTTTTTAAAGGGATTGCTTTTCGATTTTTTGTAAATATGATACAAAAATGTCTCTTGGGAAGATGTGATCTTATTAAAAGAAAAAAATGGTTAAATAATTATGAAAGAAGAGAGTTGCAACTGAATACTCTCCAGCGAGCATCTTTCAAAAATTTTAAGGATATAACTCAGTAGCTAGTCACACACACACAC
This sequence comes from Zapus hudsonius, assembly GCA_004024765.1. NCBI lineage: Eukaryota > Metazoa > Chordata > Mammalia > Rodentia > Dipodidae > Zapus > Zapus hudsonius. The sequence goes on from PVHP010000760.1 coordinate 123,745, forward strand.
ACACACACACACACACACACACACACACACACACACACTGCTTTTCTACAAGTCAGTAGAGAGCCTACCTATGCACCATCTGCTTGGATGTCTTTCTATCCAAAAGTGAGCAGTTTGGGCAGTCATTTTCAGCTAAAAATAATTCAAGATTTGAATTCTCCAGAGATAAACTTTTCATCACGGTGCCAACTTAGGAGAAGTTCTGAATGGCTCCTGACGACAGGCATTTGACTTGCCCTTTTCAGGTCTAAGTTTAGATGTCTTCCTTTAATACTGTCAGTTTTAAACAGTCTTATTTTGATCCTCCAGGGGCTAAGGAGTGAATCTATGATATGGAAGGGATGACTATATGAATAAGATTGATACCATAGGATGCTTACCTTTAACCATTGGTGTTAGCTATTTGATATTATATTCCATTCCAATAAAATGCTCAAATTTCAGGACTGGAGAGATGGCTCAGTGATTAAGATTCTTGCCTTCAAAGCCTAAGGAACCAAGAAGATGTTGAAGTATCCTTGTAAAGTCACATGCATGAAAGGGCATATGCATCTGGAGTTTGTTCACAGTGGCTAGATGCCCTGGTGTGCCCATTCTCTCTAGGTTCCTCTCTCTCTTTCTTTCTCTCTCTAATAAATAAAATAAAGAAGAATCTCAAACTTCAAGTCTCTGAGATGAGTCTCATTAAAGTGGCCCTGAATTTTTGTAGTTTTTGGAATAGTTTTCATATATTTTAAGACCAGTAAAGTAACATGAGCTGAAGGACATATTCTCTTTAGGCAAAAGAAGAAAAGTCTGTAGTAATCACAGGGTTGAGACCTTGCTAACTTTATTATATTAGGCAATAGCTATCACTTTTCAATGAGGAGCACATTTGTGACTCATATTTGGACAGTTGAAACTAAAGTGAAAAGGAACACATTTAAATTGTGTTTTTTTGCTATCACATAAAACTATTGATTTTTGTCAATTAAGAGCTTTGCATCTGATTTCAAAATAGGCCAGGTTTCAAAGTACAATTATAAGAATGAGCAACCCATAGTGCAATTAAATATATTAATTGGTTTGTTTTTTTTAAATCAATTAATTCATTAGGATGTGTGGTGCAGACACAGCAAAGCCTCTTGCCTCTGCAAAGAACTCCAGAACCTTGCACAACTATTTTTGTGTCTGGCTTAATGGGGAGTCTTGGGAATGAATGTCACTTAACCTTAGTGGGAAAGAGAGACACGTGTCATTCATTATCGTGCTATGAATTTTGCAATAATATGTGACAAACTAAGAGCTAAGACAACAGAAATAGGTTGTCTCATGCAGAATTTGGAAGTAAAGTTATAGGCAATAGAGGAAGTCTCTGAAAGCTGAGCAGGAGGCACCATCCCTTTCCTCTTCTGCCTTATCAGTCTTTCTGACAGAGTTTGATACTTGAAAACACATTACCCCAATCTCTGTCTTGAAATTCAAACAGCTTTGTCCCAGTGTATGTGTCTCCAAATTTGTATTTATTATGATGCCAAACATATGGCTTTAGAATCCCTGCCCTTCTCCATGAATTCACCTTCACGAGCTAATTACTAACATTTGGAAATTCAATATATGAATGTATGCTGGCAAATTTAATTCATAAAAAAACCTCTCTTAGAGGTAATCCATCTGTAATATCTCTGCCCTGGGTGATCCTTACTAGTTAATTCACTACAGCTTTTTCTTACCAGCATATATCTCCGAATTCTTTGCAATCTCACTTGATGGCAAATTCCAGTACTTTTCCATTATATTCTCTCTAGGCAGAGTAAACACAAAATGTTCCTAACATATATTTATATGCATATTAGGAAATTAAACTTGTCAATAATAGTTTATTTAAGTGTTATTATGGAGGAAAAACATGATAAAATGTGCATCATAAACAATTAATAATTGGTGTTTTACACTGTTGATAAAGACTAGCTTTTGATTATTGAAATTCCCCTTCCATTGTTCTTATAATTGCTTAGCAATATAGCAGACATGAACAATGTTCACAATTACTCCATACAGAATATTATACTTCCTCCTCTTATGAGCATGTCGTAGTCAGTCACATGCCGCTGGGATGAATCTCCAAACCAGGTAAAATTTTGGGGAGGAAATTATTTATTGAAGTAACAGACCCAGGGGAAGTTAAGGAAAAGGTTGGCCCCCTTTCACAGATTCAGGCAGAGACAAAGACAGCACCTCCAGAAGCAAGCAAGCAAGCACACTGTAACACTGTAATTCATAAAATGCAGTACTGCCAGACCTGGGGTTATGGCTGCTGTTTTGCACATGTATCCCTAGAATTTTGCATCCAATTTAGAAAGGGTGTCATGACCCCTGGAGGCCAGGCCAAAGTGACACTTCCTCCAGCCAGAAGGCTGAAGACAATTCACAATTATAATAAATTCTATTGGGGGACATTTACTCAAAACTACCACAGAGCACATCCTATGAAACTCTCATTTGTTATGTATTTCATTTACTTATTAAACAAGTGAAGCAGAGTTGATATAATTTGTTCCTCCTGGAAGTAGACATGTCGTCAAGTCTTTTCTCACCAATACTCACTTTCTTAAAAATTGTGTCTTCATGTCCTCTCTTTGCATTTTGTTATCAAAAAGAGAGGACATGGGTTTCCATTTTCTCAATATAAAAGCATTTTATAATGCAGTAAATATTTAAAACTATAAACATTATATCTACAGAATAAAAGAGACATGTGATTTCCTAGCATTTCATTGTCAACCCCTGATAATGATTAATAAGAGAAAAGCAGGACAAGAAGAGTTATATTTGTAATTATTTTTCCTACATTTTATATATCCAGAAAATCTATTCTGATATCAAAGCATTCTTTAATGTATTTTTTAACTTCCTCATTTTCAAGCACATGAAGCTTGGCTGTCAATAAGATTATAAGTTCAGGATAGTTCTACGAACATTTATGAAAACTCTAATTTATTCTCTTTGGAATTGATATTGTGAAATAATAATTCATTTTAACTTATTGAATTTAATCTATCTTTGTCTGTAGATAAGAAACTTATGAAATGTAAAAACAGTTAACTCATGAAGAAAAGATGTTGAAGATGTTTATTTCACATATCAGTAAACAATGTTCCCAAAGTACTGTCTGTGAATCTTCCTACTCAGGGCTTTCTGAGGAAAGATTCCTGAACAGTTTATGTTAAAGGATGATTTTTTTTCATGTATGTAACCACACAAAACATTCTGCTCCCACACCAAGTAAGGATGATTGAAAGAAGCCTTGGAAGTTGAATAAAGAGCCTTTGTGAGATTTATAGACAATCTTCTCTGGAGCCATTTGTTTACATCCAAGGATTATAAACCCAAAGACGTTTTTCTCTCTCTGGAGTGTAGTTATTTGTATTCTAAAGCAAACTTGAGTTTATTTCCATAGCTAGGGAGGTAGTTGTGTCAGGTACCTAAACTTCCCAGAATCCTAAATTTGGGGTGACCCTCTTCACATACATACCCTGCCATATACACATTTTACCATATGCTTTCATCCTTTTACACCATAAGGATTTGGAACACAGAAAAATGGTATATGAATTTTGGGGTAATTTAAACTCTCAGAGTAATTTTGGTGTACACACATAAATCTATAGTAAATACCAGTTACTAACACATCGCTGTACCAAAATACTCAAAAAGAAAGTAAACAATGGAAGGAAAAGGGTTTGATTTAGCATATATTTCCAGAGTGTAGAGTCCATCATGGTGAGGAAATCATGTCAAGAACAGGTAGCTGGAGTCACATTGTAACACAGGTGCCAACACATCAAGCCTGGCTGTGACTTAAAGACACCCCCCCCCGCCAAGTAACACACTTCCTCCAACTGAATATTGTCACCTAAAAGTTAAATATCCATCCTGAACAGCACCACCATTTGGTGATTAATTATTCAAACACATGACCTTGGCTTAGGGTGGGTGACCTTAAGATCAAGCCAACACAAGTAATAAATAAGTAGAGTAAAAGCAACATCTCAAAACATTTGTCATAGTTTCAAGCAGGGTTATCTATACTATAGGAGGGGGAACGAAAGAATGATCATATTTAAATATCATATGTAATAATAATAATTCAAATCTACATGGAGCTGTATACTGTGATAGTTTTCACAAGGGGAAGGAAAGAATGATCAGATTTAAAAGTCATAGAGAGTGAAAATAATTCAAATGTGCATGGAGCTGTATACTGTGAAAGCTTTCACATGAAATGCCATATGGGGAAAAATTGAAACTACAGAGAGCTTGATACATGTTAAATGTAGGTTACGCTTAGAGTAATATTTGAGACTACCCTAATCAGCTTGAAGAAGACCATAAATACAGAACTTGGGAAAACTCATAAATATTAAGCAAATATAAAAATTAGCTAGTACCTTATAGGCTATGGCATTTAATGGCTATATATGGAGCTTGAGAGACAGAATTTGTAAAATTTATTTTAGATTGCAACAGAATTACTCTTAATTGGTGTGATGGATAGGTGAAACTCAGAGAGAGCAAGATACCTTCTTGTATGAGTGAAAGACCAAGAGTTTGGTGATGATACTGATCCAGGGCAGGGAAGTTGGGCCTTGACTCCTAAACCCTGAGTTCTTATCTCAATCAAGTACCCCAAAGAATGGAGGGTGTTTTACACAAACATTATACTTAAACATTACTGGGATAAGAGGGGACGGAAGAGAGTGATATAAAGGAGAAGAAAGGTGAGCCATGGCCACATGGCTAGGTGAAATCATAAACACCATCAGAAAGGAAAAAATATATAAAAGGTGTATGGTTTTAAAGAAAATAAAGAAATAGCCAGGGTCGGGGGAGAAATAATCTTATGACCACATGGAAGAGCAGGTCACTGGGTCCTGGTATGGGTTATAGA